>VZTF01000158.1:356608-374047 GCA_013397755.1 Cnemophilus loriae
AATGTTGTAGTAAAAATTCAAATTTGTTTTTTTTTTTTTTTTTTTTTTATCATCTCCTTTTTTTTTTCCCTCCTAAAAAGCTTTGTGGAAAGAGGTGATGGAGATTTTTATCTGCAAGTAAAAGGTACTGCCAGACACCTCTGTGATGGTAATTTTAGTCAGAAGTCCAGCCACTCTTGCAAGGGGGTGGGAGGGATGGACTAGGCTGAAGTGAGAGCTGTGGGAATGCTGGGAGATGAAGGAGAAGAAATTCCCTCCAAGTGCCTGTTTCTATCCCAGCTGGACGTCGCTGGGGACAGGTTTCGTGATTTCCCCTCCATTTTTTTGGGTGAATCTGCTTCCCTGTGCCTCCTCAGTCAATAAGGTGAGGTTCTCCTCTTTACCCCTTGTGGTAACCTGAGAGCATAAATCGATTACTCACGATTTTTCAGCACATCCAGCTTATTCCCATTCCAAGCAGGAAAAGCTGACTGCATTTGGCACAGCATTTTTAAGGGGTTTGTATCCTCTCGGTGACATTAGAGCTCACCTGAGGACAGAGTTCTGGCTGATAGCTCTGATTTTCTTAGGAGCTTTTGATTGCACCTTGTTTTGCCTGGTCTTTCATGCTTAGTTCTTAACCAAACCCGTTTGTTCTTCCCCACCAAACAAGTCCAGCTATGCCCACGAAAGGAAATAATCTGTATCAACCTTTATTTCATTTAATTCCCAGTGTTTTGGCAGTAGTTTTGTATTAGTGTGTTGTGGGGGGGGTTTTGTGCCATTTTTGTACCTGCAAGTCAACTCCACGTGGAAAGGTCATAAAATTTTAAAAGGATCTCGTAGCAGTGGGAATGTTGCAGAGAACTGGCAAAATCAAAAAAGGATATTACGCTTGTAGCTGAAAAGAGGGAAAGGATCCTGGAGAATCTGTGTGTTATTTAACCTCATACTGGTCCGGTGTGAGATCCTGGGAAGGCTGATACGTGATACAGTTAGAAAGTAATTTCCATTGGCAAAGCAGCAGAGTTGTCCAAGTCTCTCACAGGATAAAAAGCTGAGCAATTTTTAATGCCACAGCAAATACACTGAGTTGGACCTGAGATCACAAGAAGCGGTTGTGAATGGGGATTTTTTTCCTTGCTTCCCATCATATCAGTCATCTTCATACTCCATCTGCATTCCTCCTGCTACTGGCAGTGCAGCCTGTAGGATTTTTGCCACTCCGGGGAGCTTTTAGGCCTTCTGAAGAAAATTCTTGCTACTTCTGCTTTGTCAGGTCCTCTTATCCCCCTCTCCTCTGAATGTTCTCCTGTGTGCAAACCGAGCTCTTGTCTTCCTGTGGCCAACCCAGAGATTCATCTGCTGGGCCTTTGTGTTCTCTGCCCAGGTTTAGATCAGATACTGGGGAGAAATTCCTCCCTGTGAGGGTGGGGAGGCCCTGGCACAGGGTGCCCAGAGAAGCTGTGGCTGCCCCTGGATCCCTGGAAGTGTCCAAGGCCAGGTTGGACAGGGTTTGGAGCAACCTGATCCAGTGGAAGGTGTCCCTGCCCATGGCAGGGGGCGGCATGATTTTTATAGAAGTGGAAATGATTTTTTTGCATTAGAAAAATGGCAGATTTCGGGTGCAAAGCTGAAAAGTAACCCAAGAGAATAATGCAGACTTGTGGAAGGGGGTTTGCTGCTTTTGAAAGACTGGCTTGGTAAAATAGATTTGGCTTCTACAGGGAGCCGGGATGCTGCTGATAAAACCAATGAGATAAAGCTGCTGTTGATGTGCTGCTTGTAAATTTAAAACTCCATTCATTTCTCGAGGGGTGGGAAATCCTGGCCTATTCTGCCTCAAAAGCAGCCCCATCCCTCTCTCCCAGCTGAGGGGAGGATGGGATTTGCAGTGCACAGCGATATTACACTGCAGCATATCAGTCTTGACAGCTGGGGATGACGCTGCAGTTCAGCTTTGGCCATCAGGAAAAATCCGTAAAGGATCTGGAGCTTTCTGAAATCGTTAATGCCTCACTGGTACTGACGATTTCACCTCCGGCACGGAGGAGCGGGGCCGATCTCCCGAGCTGCGCCTTCCCGCTTTTATCAGGATTCTCCTCTCCTAGCCGTGCTCTCCCTGCCCACCACCACCACCACCAAAGAATAAAATCCATTGGCTGAACTGATTTTGCGCCTAGCCTTGATAAAACGGCAGCATTCAGCCCCTCGTGCCGCTAGCGGGGCCTGACGGTTTGGGGGCTCCGGCAGGGAGCTGCCACCTCCGAGTTGGAGGTGTGTGGAGATTAACTGGTGTCTGTCCAACCATTTGTCACACAAATAGCAGTGCCGGTGGAGTGAAATACTATAAATCTTTTTTTTTTTTTTTCCAGGATTGAAGCCTTTTATCAGTTGTGTCACTTCCATTATTCAGTAAGCGATTAGTACCAGGCGTCGTGGTTGAGCCAGTTAGTAGTTAACAACTCGGAGCTGTGGCTTGTGAGGGAGCCTGTGACACCAGCAGCTGATGTAAATTCGGGATTTAATCTTTATTTTCTCAGGCCAGATGCAGTTGTTACTCAGGGTTTTGCTGGAAGGTGAAAGGCAGCACGACTTCGGTGCGAGTCTCTCAATTCACGGCTTGGTCCCTCAGCCACGTGGTGTTTGTGTGGGCCCTGCCAAACGAGTTCAAAATATGCAAATGGCAACTCCCATCCTCCTTTTCCCGACTTCATTCCAGAGCTAACCGCGGCAGCTCCCCAGGGATTTCCAGCAACCACGGCTTTTGAAAAAAAAAAAAAAAGCAAATTACAAAAGTCAAATTACAGGGATGACAACCTCTGTGTAAGAGCAGCCACAACCCTGAGCTAGATGGATTTGTGCAAAGATCTGGGCAGATGTTGGGTAATAGCAAATCACAAACATCTTCAACTTAACGATTTTTACATTTTTCACTGGTGTTGTGCAAATTAACATCAAATCTGAGGAGCCCCACCCGACACGGCCATAGGTGATAGCAGCTTCCTGTGTGTGAAGCCCTTGGAAATCCAGATGCAATCAGTGGAGAAGAAACAAAACATGGAAGCTGCCGTTGGAAAGAATTTTTCTGTTCCCACTGGATGTCTTAGTACTTAATTTCTGCCAAGGAAGAGGGCTGGGTTAAGACTCCCTCCCCAAAGAGATTGGGACCTGTGCAGTAACCATTGCTTGAGCAGTGGGTTAGGGAAGGTAAATTGGGAAGTTTGTTAGCTCCTTGTGAAAATTCCGTGCTGCTTTGTCCCACTGCTGGCTTCTAGGTGGCTTTTTGATTGTGCAGGCTCTGAGGAGTTCTGAAATGCAAATTAATAGATTTATCTTAAAATGGCTTGGTTTGGAAGGGACTTCAAAGCCCATCCAGTTCCACCCCCTGCCATGGGCAGGGACACCTTCCACCAGACAAAAAGATGGTCAGAAAGGTCTTTTCCAGCCTAAATGATTCCGTGGTGACCTTCCTGTGTTAACGTGAGCGTTCAGGTTTGTAGGGAAATAATCATCGCAGGTGGCTGAGTGCTTTGTAGGGAGAGGCCTTGACACAATAAATCTCTCCAACCAGAATTTCCCCAGTGAGGAATCCCTACTCTGATGTAAGAAGTTGCACCACAAGCAGAATGACATTTTAAACCTGACACTGGCACGCTGGCTCCTGCTTATTTTCACAAGTGATGCAAATCCACGAAGAATTCGTGTTTATATATATATACACACAAATGGGGTTTGTATGGTGTTGTGTGCCTCAGTTTTTATTTACCTAATGTGAAGAAAGGCCTTGACACAATAAATCTCTCCAACCAGAATTTCCCCAGTGAGGAATCCCTACTCTGATATGAGAAGCTGCACCACAAGCAGAGTGACATTTTAAACTGTTAACACCTGACACTGGCATGTTGGCTCCTGCTTATTTTCACAAGTGATGCAAATCCACAAAGCATTCGTGTTTATATATATATATATATACATATCTGGGGTTTGTATGTTGTTGTGTGCCTCAGTTTTTATTTACCTAGTGGGAATTTACAGTAGGGTGGATGGTGTGGATTAAATAGCTCAGCAAAATGGGAGATGGTAACAGTAGTTCTGATTTCTGTTCAGTAGTTTACCTTTCAAAGTCAGAGCTGGGATATCAAAGTGACACTGATGCCTAACCTGGGCTTTGGGAAAATCGAGCTCTTCATCATCTGTACGTACAAAAAGTCTCAAGGAAATAAGAGCTGTAAAAATTTCATAAATACGGGTGCTCCAAGGGTCCCGGCTCACTCTTGACTTGTTTCCTGTAACACACCTTGGCAGAAGTTCCCTGGATTCTTCCCCCAAATTCTGCTTCCTCTTCAGCCGCCCCACACGATGCTTTTCTCCTGATCTCCTTCCCAGTGCACTGAGAGGGGTTTAGTGAAGGTGCATTTCGTGTTCCGTAGTTGTTCTTGCGGGGAGGTTGGACTGGATGACCCTCCCAACCTGAGCTATTCCATGACAATGGCAGCTTTGCCAGGAAGGCTCTCCGAGCCCGAGCCCGGGCGGTTTTGATGTCCCATCAAGCAGGGTTTGTTGTCACAGGTGCCACTCCCGCCAGGTGTGGTGTCCCTGCGTGTCCCCTTTGATCCTGGAGTCCCTGCAAGGTGCAGAGCTGGGAGGGGCGGCTCCCTCGCTGTGTCTGGTTTCCAGTGCCACCCCAGGTGCTGGTGTCACCTGAGCTCCCGTGATCCTGGTGACAAGCACGAGACTGACCCCAGGATCAAGGTAATTGGATAGAAATGTGAATATCTTTGAAATTCCAGAGGGTCCAATATCTTGGATCAGACAGAACAGGCTGCCCAGGGAAGTGGTGGAGTCATCCACCATCGCTGGAAGTGTTCAAAAAATGAATATTTGTGGCACTTTGCTGTCGGGCTTTGTGGCATTTGGTCTCGATAATCTTGGAGGTTTTTTCCACCCTTAGTGATTCTTGAAATCTAATTGTGCAGCCAAAAAACAAAAAGGGAATTTAGTGCAGCAGCAGAAGCATAATAGAAGTTCATATTTAGGGTTTGAGGCTCAGATGTAATGACCCAAACTGCTCTGTCACAAACCAAAAATAAGCCAAGGTGCACTGTACACTCCTGGGTAGCTCTGGTAATTATTGCCTGATGATTACAGGTTACTCCTGTCCTATTTCCAGTTGTAAGAGACGTGAGAAAAGGCGTGGAATGGAGTCGGAAGCTCTGCTTGCTCACTGCTTCACTCACCTGGAGTAAATTAATAAAGACTTATTTTAACAGAAATATTAAAGTGCGTTTAAGACAAGTACATGATTTTCAATAAGTACATTTTAGGGAGGTGTGGTTTACATTTGAATTACTAGAGTGGGGCAGCTGGGGTTTGCAGAAAACCATCATGTAGCATTGAAAGCGAAAAAAACCGATGAAGATCTTGACAAATCCCATTTTGTCAGGGAAATATTTTCGTTTCCTCTGCAGGAAAACCTCCTGTGGTTGTTCTGTGGTTTTTTTTCAATCCAGATGTGCACGAAAAGGCAGGGCGACAAACTGATTCCCTTCATTCCATAACGGCTCAGCTGGCCTGCTGGAGTCAAAACCAAAATTGGAGGAGCTGACCTTAGGAATGGTGGCTGGAATGCTCCCGGCCAAGGGCTTGTTTTGCAGAGCTGGGGGTCTGCTGATCACAGCCAAGCAGTTACAGCCCCGTTAGATAGCAGGAGTCAGAGTCATTAAATAATTATACCTTTGATTAGCTGCTTCAACTGTTCGTTGCCTTTGAAATATGATAGTATAATTTAAAGCTTTTATTAAAAGACAATTTTTCTAGGTGGTTGAAAAGGACTTTTTTGTGTGTGTGTGTGTAGGAAAGAGCCATAATTTTCTGCTTCAGATAATGAAAAACTGAGAAAAATGTTTCCAATTACCATTTCCTCTTTGTCAATTGGAATCTTGTATGTTTATAGTGTATTGGAAAGGCACTGAAATCGTTCAGTGGCTCCTTTACCTACTGCAGAAGTTTTGATGGAGAAATATTGCAAGGGGAAAGGAAAAAAAAAAGAGCTAAAAACGTTTTTTAGGAATGTTTAATTAAAGTAACTTTTTTCCACTGTCACCAGCAGAAGTATGAATGTGTTTTCATTTTTTTCCCCCTTCATTTGAAATGTTCAAAGCTGAAGAGAAGCCAAACGTAATTAACTATTAATGTGGTTTGAAGTATTACTTTTAGAGTGTTTTGTGGGTTTAAAATAGAGCATGGGAAAGGATTTCAGTTGCAGAGGAAAGAGCTGGAGGTTTTTGTACCAGACATCCAGTTTTAGTTGTGTTTGGGTAAATTAATTTACTTTAAATCAGCTTGATTTTTTCTGAGTGTTCTGGAGTCCACAAAGGGCACATTAAGGACTGTTGCCATATGAAATATCTTCCATCTCCCTTTTTTTTTTTTTGGTCTTTTGGGACATACGTCCTGATAATCCCTCCTGCTCCAAACAGAACTGTTTGGAAACTTCAGAGTCACATTCAGCTGTTTAAAGATGGTTCACCGTGGAAATCTGGTTTAATAAATAGAAAAATAGTGAACATATTTATCATCCCTTCCCATGGCAGGGGTTGGAGCCAGATGGTCTTGAAGGTCCCTTCCAACCCAAACCATTTTTTGAGTCTATGTTTTGTATAAGATCCAAGCACTTTGTGGCATTTTTTTGTTTTAAAATTAAAGGTTGGACAGATCTTGAAATGCAAGGTATCCAGTTCATTTTACTTAGATATTTTTATTTATATATATATATGTATAGATCTATATTAGATATGCCTGGGGTTTGTTTTGGGGTTTTTTTAACCCTTTTGGAGGAATTTTTGTCATTGCTGCTTTCATATAGGGTTAGACAATGTCCCTTCATAGTTGCAGAGACAAATTTGCCTGCTCTGAGAATCTCCTGAGCTGCATCTTAATGAAATAATTTCAATCCTCTAACCAAAGAGTGGGGTCTTGTTGGACAAGTTGCTGACCAAGAAGAAAGGAAACTCTCCAGCCTGCCCCTGATGTAACCACACGTGGTGCAGGAAAACTCGAGGAAGGAGCAGGGGGAGGGAGAGCTGAAGTTTACCGTTAAATATTCAGCTTTGCCTTCCGCCCGCGTGTTACAAATGAATTTTCCTGGGCAGATGTCACGCAGGTATTAGGTGGAAAAGCTCCCCTGGCCTGTGCTGTGGCAGGAGGTTTTTCCTCAGCCACCTCCTCAGTGTTTAGTTGCCGCACACCCAGACCAGAGCAGCGTTGCTGGGGCGCCTGGCCGGTGCCGTTTCTGTCACACGGGCGCCGGGAAGATGCTCTGGGAAGCGCACGACGCGCCAGCCCCCTTCCCCCAGCCTAGGTGCAGAGATCCTATTATTTCTGATAATTGATGCTGAGGGCTGTGGCGTGCCTCATTTAATCAGCCCTGCTCAGCACACTCCAGGGATGTAATTCATGCACGCTTCCACCTCCAGCATGGCCGGCGAGGCTTGGACACACAACCGAGCGGCCGCTGCGTTTTTTTCGTCAGCTGTCTGAGGACTGTTTATCTAATCAGCCAAGATCTCTGTCACGGCGAGACCAGAGGTGGCACCAGCACATCTGGAATTCCTCGGTGCCGCGCTGGAGGGAGGTTTTCAGGGTGAGACTGTAGATGTGAACGCTCTCCCAGGAGTAAAAAACGTATCTCTGCTTATCAGAATGTAAAAAGAAGTGAATTGGAGCAGGTTGGAAAGGGTTGGCGTGGTGTTTTGTTGAGTGTAGTATCCTGAGCATCCTTAGAGAACTTTCCCAGGTAACAAGCAGATGTGTCCTCAGATCACACGTGGGTTTAAACCCTTTCCACAAACACCTCCTGCTTTTGGAAATAATGCTGCGTGATCACAGTGGTAGTAAACATATTTACTACAGAACCTGGCTAATCAAAACTAGGCAGGACAAGCAGATTCATTAGCAGAGGATAAATAGCAGCCCTATTAAAGAAAGCAAACACAGAAATTCTGTCTGCGAGGGGCTGGGCACAGCTGTAAAGTTATTGCCTGAGCAAATACAAAGAGAGGTGGTAATTGGGAGTGATTAAGTTTAATTGATTCCCAGTTCCTCCATATCTTAACAAAAGGCTGTCCTGAAGCCTTGTTTCCTCCTTGCTGTACCAGCACACCTCTTCTCACTCTGAGATGTGCAGGTGTGAAGGCTTATTTTCCACAAACTGGGACAGTTCAGCTCACGGCGAGCGCTCCGAAGCACTGGCAAAGGGTCCCCAGATCCAGCTGGATGTCCTGCCAGAGCTGCAGCAGGGACAAGGAAAATTCCTGCACTGAAAGAGTGGTCAGGCATCGGAACAGGCTGCCCAGGGCAGTGCTGGAGTCACCATCCCTGGAGGTGTTCAAAATCTGAGTAACTGTGGCACTTTCTGGTGTGGCTTAGTGGCCGTGGTGGTGGTTTTTTCAAAAGCTGGGCTCGATCTTGATGGGGCAGCCACAGCTTCCCTGGATCCTCAATATTAGGATAATAATCTGGTAAAAGTTAAATTAAATACTGGGAAATTGTTAACTTCATTCCAGATGTTTGAGGTTTGTCTGGTATTTTTCTGGAATGTCTAACTAGAGACATCTCTTGGTGGCATTTTTGGAAGAAAAAAACACTTCCAGAAATTCCTTCAAAATTAAAGACCTTTGTTATTAGGGAGCTTTGCTGGTAGATAACGAAGTATTTCTTGCAGCATTTTATTGGTAACCAGTTGGGCTTTATTTGATTAAGTGTATATATTATCTAGATTATAGATAATAGATATAGATATATAGAGATATGGAAGATATAGATATATAGAGATACAGATATATAGATATAGATTTTATGGGTTATAGATATAGAATATAGAATATAGATAGGTACAGACACAGATATAGGTATAGATATAGATACAGATATAGATATAGATATAGATATAGATATAGATATAGATATAGATATAGATATAGATATAGATATCTCTGGAGCTGGCAACAAGAGCTTTTGTTGAGTTAATTTTGGGAGAACCCAGAGCAGGCAAACTGAACATCCTGGGAAATAATTCAAAGACAAAGCAGGCAAATGATGACCTGCAGTGCCTTTTCCAGCTGGTTGTAGGTAACAAGAGTGTGTAATTCCAGAGGCAGGCAGGGTGGGATGGCTCTGCTGGGCCCTGGCACATCAGTCACCCTGCAGAGGCTTTGCTTGGCAGTGTCCAAACCCTTATTGAATCCTCAAAGGCAGGAGAGCACCTGGAGGAAGCCGAATCGATGCCAAAGGACGCACGTGGATGTATCAGGACCTCAGCATCTGTGTGGAGAAAGTCCATTTGTTTAAGGACAAGGGAAAGGCCTGACACTTAACACATGAAAATGGATTATTTCATCGATAGGTTAATAGAAAAGCGGGCTGCGGGTTCACTCCTGCTCGCACGAGTGTGCCATTAAAGTGTGAAAAATGGGAAAGGCACTGGGAAAGGGTGTCTGTGCACTGGAGGCCATCTTCCCTTGCAGAGGGGTGCCAAACCTCGATTTTGCCTATTTATATGTAAATGTTTCAGGGGAAAAACAAGTTTTCTGCTGGGCGATTGTGCCTCTGTGGTGCGGAGACTTCTTAAGCAGGTCTTAAAATGAAAGGGTTTTTTTCAGCTTGAAGGATGCACCCAATGAAAACACTTTCAGATTTGCTGATGTCACTCAGGATCTAGTCCTCCTTTTCAGGATGGAGCATTAAAGGCTGCAGATGGCTTTATTCAAATCATACCTAGCTTTAACAGCCAGGGGGGTTCAGGCAGCGCTCTTCCAGCTTTCATTCTTCAGCTGAAAATGGAGCTTTTTGTTAAAGCCTGGAATGACTTCACGTCGCTGTTCCTCTTCCCTGGGTGCAGCTGTTTGGTCTGAGTTCTGTGGGGCATTCCAGAAATTCCCTCATACATACCGAAAGAGATTTTTTCGAATTCTTGTATCCCAGTACTGGCTGCGTTGTGGGGTGTCGATGACGTCCCAAAGAGTGAGGGACATCTGTGGCAGGAGGGAGAAGGGTCTGAGGTCCCTTAGAAGACTTTGGAGTCCAACCATCAACTCAGCACCACCACCCTGTCCCACATCCACGTGTCATTTTCACGCTTCCAGACGTGGTAATTCCACCAGCTCCCTCTTATTCCGGTGGCTGTCGGGTGTCCCGGTGGACTCGGGTGTTTCGTCTGGTTCCTGCGTGAGGAAACCCAGCCTAAACAAAGCGTTTTAAACATTCTAAAGCAGGTGGGAATGTGCTCTGCCCTAATGAGCCCGAGAACAGAGTGCTTTTGAGCCGTATTTTCTGCTAATTGTGAAGCGGCAGCTCACAGGAGGATCTCAAAGTTTGGGGCAATTCTGATAAAACGGGTTTGTAAAGAATAGACTTTTTTTTTTTCCTCCTTTCCGAATAAACACTTTGATTTTGCAGTGGGGTGGGCGGAATTTTGGAGCAACCTGGTCTAGTGGAAAGGGGTGGAACAGGATGAGCTTTAAGGTCCCTTCCAGACCAGGCCACTCTGGGATTTTATGATTCTCCTTCCTCTGAGCTCAGTGCTACGAAGGGCATTTGTTGGTACGAGGATTTAAGGTCATTACATCATCACGCCAATTTTTAAAGGTGATGGTGTAAAAAGGAGGTTTAAGGGTGAACTCCAAGTGATCTCCCACAGGCTTTTGGAGGAAAAGGAGCTCTTGTCTGGCTGTGTTTTGTCATGAATTAAATCACATTTTACAGTAGCTGTTTCGTCCAGTCCCGTATCTCCTGCACAAATACTTCCTGCCTTCTTTTCTTTTCTTTTTTTTAACTTCTACTGGTCTGTTTTTGTCTATTCCAATAGCAGATCCATTTAATCTTGTCAAATCGTGTCGTGTCGTGGTGACTGAAAGAAAAATCACTCTGAATACGAGGTTTTCCACGTGGGCCGTGGATTGCAGGGGCCGAGTGGTCCCGTGTGCATTTTCTGTGTGCAGCTCTTCACATGTGAACAGGCTCGTGCTTGTATTTTACTTCACATGCTTTTTGATGTTTCTTTTCTCCCCTTTTTCATTGAAAAAAAAAAAAAATTCTTTTTTTTTCCTTCCTCCTCCCCCCACCCCCCACCCTTCTTTTTTCTTTATTTTTATTCTCTTTTTTTTTGTTTTGTTTTTCTCTTCCCCTCCTGCTCTCTGGACGCAGCCAAACGCAAAGCTTGGAAACTAAACCGTGTTGGTAGCCTGCGAAATATTTACAGCAGCAGCAGCACCAACACCGAAGGTAACGAACCCACCCGTCCCAGACGAACACCTCCTCTCTCCCCCCACCCCCTTTTTTTAACCCACTCCTCCAAAATTTCGCCCTCCTCGCCTTCTCTCCCTTTTCCCCCTGGAGATGAGATTTGCCCCAAGCATGCGTGTTTGTTTCCACCCCGTGTTTGCAGAGTCATTCCGCTTGGTCTTTTCATCTTTCCGTCCGTGCCTTTTATTTTGCCATTCATGTTCCTTTCAGCTTACTTAAATTTTGACCTTTCCCTCTAGTCGTGGAGTGGTGATGTTTAAATTACTTCAGGAACCCATTTTCTCCTTTTATTTATTTATTTAATTTTTTTTTTAAGAGATACATATATATATATTTTTTTTTTCCCCTTTCTCCATGTGGGCACTCGATGTAATATTTCCCAAGTTATTACGGTTTTTAAAAGTGTTAGTATCAGGTGTAATGATCTGTAGCCGAATACAATAGTGTGCCGTGACATTTAAGTAACAATCTTAATTTGTTTTGTGCAAGCCTTCTCCATAATGCTCTTTGCAGCTCTAATCCAGAGGCGAGACAGTGCCGGGTCATTTGCATGTGCTACTCTTGCTTGTAAATTCTGGATATTGTTGTATTTCTAAAGGTCACCCGGTGCCAAAGTTCACAAATTGACTCACATTGCTTTTTTTTTTCCCCCACCCAAGACAGCCGTCATGCCTTTTGTATAATAGCACACGGAATTTTATGTATTTATTTCCCCCCTCCCTCCCCTCTCCACACCATCATTTGAACAACACAATTACGAACTTTCTTCTTTTTTTTTTAATATATATTTTATTATTATTATTATTATTACAAATGTCAAAGGTCAGAATGACTCGAGAACCAAGCAGGGAGGAGAGGAGGGGAAAAAAAAAAACAAAAAAAAAAACCTCCACCACCATCTCCAGCAGCATGGAAGAGGGATGGTGTCAGGAACAGGGAATGCAAAATAGGTCACAACTCAGTAATCTCGCTATAAGGGAGGGGGATTTTTTTTTTTCTCTTCACTTAAGTGCGAACCAAATGGGTCAAGTAATCGCGAGCGCATGCCCTAACACTAATTGACTTATTTTGGAATGATTATAACTGTAATATTTTTCTTAATGTCACTGTTTTCTGGGCTGTTGATTTTAGTGATTGCCAAGCGGTGGCATTAAATCTCTTGTAAATTTTAAATTGCATGCTATTTCTGTAAACAAGTCCCTCTGTTCACATCCTGATCATTAACCTTTGGTGATTTATATCACCGTCCTTTTTTTGCACAATTACAGCCCAGGCTGCTGGCGGGGGCCTGGCTCTCCCTGCCAAACAAAGTGTGCACAGGAAACAAAAGTAGGGTTTTTATTCCAGCTTGTTAAGGCAGCTTTTTTTTTTTTTTTGCTTTTTTTTTTTTTTTAAGTATAATTTTATTTCATTTCCCAAATTAAGTGTAAAATTATTGCCTTTCAGAGCTGCTGAACTGGCTGGTTTGATCCTTTTGTTGTCTTTTCAAATATGAAGTGCAAAATATGAAGAGACAGAAGGCAACCGTCAGATATTCATAAGTTTTGGGGTTGTCTTTTTTTCCACAAAGACGCTTTAATAATTTTAAATTCTCTTTTTGCTGTTTATACCTGCCAGCCCAATTTTTCCTCTGATCAGGTATGTTTGTTGTTGCAGGTTTAGTGCTTGAGAAGGTTGTGATTTTATATCTACCTGTTAATAAACTGCAGCAGGGGAACAAATATGTGGAATTCCCTTGTGTTTTACAGACCAAAATTTTTTTAGGGCCCATCTCGTTTGAGGAATCTTTGATCTTACTGATCAAACTAAGTACTGAAGGCACCCTGGTATGGGAGCACAGTCCTGCTGGCCACGGCCCAAAAAGTTTTGAGACACAGTATCGAAATGAAACTTTGAAATTGAGCAAATATATCAATTTTTGGATGTTTTATCCCCCCCGAAAGCTGAAGCTTCAATGCTCGTAGCTTCGAGCTGGTACCGTGAGCCTTTGTGTGAGAGCTGCAATGGTGAGACATGCAAATGTGGAGTTAATGAGCATTGTAAGTATTAAAAACCACATGTTTAGATAATTATGCCTTCAGAAAAGAGAACGATGATGGGAAATGACAGTCCACAATAACAAATCTGCTTTGGTCCTTGGCACGCGCTTGCTCGGTTGCACTCGCACCTATTTACACACCCAGAAAACATTTCCTGTCGGGTTCAGCCCCTCTTTGAAAAGCTCTCCAGTCATTTTTAACACCCTGCTGTTGTTTGGAGGTGTTCTGGGTGTGCTGCCAGGTCTCAGGTGGAGCTGGAGGAAGGTGCAGCCCGGGTGCTGTGGGTGGTGGGCGATGGGTCCCCAGCGTGGGGGGGCTCTGTGCTTGAGCGTCCCCGTCAGAGGGGCTTCTCTCTCCTGCCTGTTTGACAGCAAAAAGCCTGTTCTGGGTGGGGTTTTCAGCAGGGATGGGATCCCAGCTGAAGGACTCAACCTTCTGAAGGCGTTACAGAATCCCTGAGGTTGGAAAAGCCCTCCAAGGCCAGCGAGTCCAAGCTGTGCCCGATGCCCACCGTGTCATCAGCCCAGAGCACTGAGTGCCACGTCCAGGCCTTCCTTGGGCACCTCCAGGGCTGGAGAATGCACTCCAAGGCCTGACAGCCCTTTTCCATGAAAAAATTCTTCCCAAACCTCCCCTGGCACAGCTCAAGGCCATTTCCTCTCATCCTGTCCCTGTTCCCTGGGAGCAGAGCCCGACCCCCGCCTTGCCACAAAATTGCAGAGTTACCTCCTCCATCAGTTCTGTATCATTACAAGAAATCTTACTTTGATTAATTTTAGAGTTTGCCTAAACTCTTTAGTTTTCAAATTTTGGGGGTCTTCCATAGGGAGCCGCTGACAAATGAGAAAGTCCCACGTGCTCCCTGTTGCAGGCAGCCAGACTTTAAGCAATTCCTTTGGTTCTTTAGGGGGAAAAAATAGGTAGTAGCAGGGAGTTTTGCTTCAAACAACCCCCACTCTGGTTTTAAGAGTGCTTTGTACCTGTTATCGTGGCAGTATTATTTAATTACAGAATTATTTCTCCTATACCAACAGATTTCAGGCCAGGTTGGACGGGGCTTGGAGCACCCTGGGATAGTGGAAGGTGTCCCATGGCAGGGGGTGGAACTGGATGATCTTTAAGGCCCCTTCCAACCCAAACCGTTCTGTGACTCCATGATTTTGCAGGAAAAGATTATCTTAAAGCAATTAAATGCCTGTGCTCTGCATGCATAAAGATACTAAATCCTGATTTTTGGCCTCCTCACGGCTACATATGTGTGATTTTGGTTGGACTTGCTGGGCACCGAGGGAAAACTTTTTTGTTTGGATACTCACAAAGTCCCAAGCTGCCTTTGGTTTCAAAGTGATGCTGTTGCTGCCATGGTGCCGTGCCCGTGCAGGAAGTTGCATCCTGTCTGTCTAAAGTGAATTTTTAAACATTTTTCAGCTTGTGCTGTCTTGGCACCCAAATAAAACATCGAGTCCTTGGGGCAGAGGGCTTCAGTGCCTTCAGCCTTTCACCACCACTCATATAAGTGTGATATAAAACAGAATAAAACTCTGCCAGTGGAACACAACCTTTACCAAGAGCTGTGGGCAAGCGATAGCGGAGCTCCATTGTCCTGATAGGGTTGATTTTCAAAACTAATTAGATTTAGACACTGGGTTTGGAAAGGGGAGAGAAGTATTAGCATAGCCATGCCCAGCGGGACATGGCACAAATATTTCCTTAATTGAGGCTGCTAATAAACATACTTATCTGCCGAGTGAGGGGGGTAATTCACCCCGAGTGGCAGAAAGGTGACGCGGCCGAGCGTCGCGCGGGACGTAAATAACGCGTCGTAAACAAATTGGGTGTTGTAAACATCTCCTGTTGCTCGCCAGGGCGCCCCAGCAGCTCTTCTTTCTGCTCCTTTCGAAAGGATGAAGGTGCTTGAGCAGAAGAGATTTTCAGGAGAGGGAGGAGGAGGCGATGGAAAAGGAGCTTAAATAGGTCTGGGTGTTGCTTGAGGCAGGCTCGGCTGGGGTTCAGGCTGTAACCTCAGCTCTCGAAGGTGCTTCAGGAGCGTTTGAAACGCGCCCTCGAGGGTGTTTTGGTGCTGCACTTGACTCCTTGTTGCTGGGAGGGGTTTCCTGCGTGAGTGGCACCGCCCACCAGATGTGCATGATGAGTTAGTGTTAATTAGCAGCAGCACCAGCATCCTCTGATGCCAGGCAGCTGTGTTGGGCAGAGAGACAAACGCACGGCCTGGTTGGCCTGGAAGCCACAAGATCCAGTCTTATTCCTGGTTCTGGCAAAAATATTCATGAATGCCTGTGAGAAATACCTGAATATTTATTTGTTTAAAAGCCAGCTGTTAGGATGGGTGTGGTTTCTGCACGGCGGAAAGGAGCCCTTGCCTCCCACAGACTCTCTGTGCTGAAAGGTTGGACCGGGTGATCCTTGAGGTCCCTCCCAGCCTGATTTTTTAGGGTTTTGTGACTTTGAATTGTGCCCTTTGTGACTTCGAATTGTGCCCATCACTGGTGCAAGGTGTCAGTGGTTATTTATGCAATTCCTAATACTGAGAGTAAAATGGGTGGCGAGTGGAAATCGGGATTTGCGCGCGTTATTTAGAACCACTCCTGAGGGACACCGAGAGGTGTGACTGCTTCTGGACGTGTGTTTTCACTGCATTGAGTTCTCTGGAACAAGTTCTGGACTAATTGTATCCCGTGGTTCATTTTCAGTGTGGTTTTCTAAACCTGGTCTCAGTCCCACATCACAAACACACGGGTAGGGGAAGGCAGTGAGGCCATGCCTGAATGGTTTTTTTTCCTTCCACAATCCATTGCTCCTCAGAAATTTTCTCTCTTTGTTTTCCAGAAGTGGGTGGGCCCTGGCAGGGTCTGGTTTTTGGCAGAGCAAAATAAATGTGAACTCAGGTTAAAATTCAGTTGACCATGGAAGGATGATGGTGAGAAGTGTGTCCATGGAATCCCAGAATGGTTTGGACTGGGAGAGACCTTAAAGCTCATCCCATTCCACCCCCTGCCATGGGCTGGGACACCTTCCACTATCCCAGGTTGCTCCAAGCCCCATCCAGCCTGGCCTTGGACACTTCCAGGGATCCAGGGGCAGCCACAGCTTCTCTGGGCACCCTAAAATTCGCTGATTCCACACCCGCTTCCACTAAAATAAAAAAAAATCTCTTGTGTTTTGCCTTCCATATTGTCACAATCTCACAGTTTGGGCTCATTTCCCATTGCAGCCACCCCTTCCCTCTTCAAAATAAAAAAAAAAAAAGGCAAAACAAACAACAACAGCATTTTAGACATCTCCTGTTGATAATAACTTCCAAATGGAAGTCGGTGGCAGCTGGTTCTTCACACTTTAACCCTTCCTCTGCTGCCCTTCCAGGAAATAATTGATGACTGATTGGCCCATTAACCTTTTTTTTCTAAAAAAAAAAAAAAGTTTGACAGCCTGGACTTGTGTAATGAGGAGGGATTCCTGGTGAAACCAGGCTGATGGCTGAGTTGCTTGCCCCTGAGGATGCAAAATTAGCCCCGTGGGACCTCGTCTGCATAGAAACTGGACACAATTAGTGTAATATCCGGTGTTATTAATGTAGTTTGGAGTAATTGGGCAGGTTGATTTCGACAGGTTGATGGTGCTAAAATACTATTATAGTGGACCTTTCCATGAATAACTGTTAAACATGGAAAACTGTTTAATAAAATTTTGTGATTGGGCTCGCAGGGATTTAAATAGCACAACCTATAATTTGACTGAAGAGTAAAAGTGAACAACTTCATCCTCCCGCCCAGATTTCCCTGTTCCTGCTGTGCTTAAGGACGTACAGGAACAGGTTTGCTCCTTGTCTTCTGAAGGAATTGCCCTGGGGGTGACGTGGAGCAGGCACTGCTGCTTTGTTTCACAGCTGAGCTTGGGGAGGAAAAAAAATACTGCAGAAAAAATTAGGGAAGATGGCTTCAACCAGCACAGCTTTTTGAGGAGTAAATTTGAAGCTTCAGTGGATGTAGAATCAGGTTAGAAAAGACCTACAAGATCATCAAGTGCAGTGGTTAATCCAGCACTGCCGTGTTCACCACTTTTGCAAATCTTTTAAAGCCCTCCAGGGATGGGGACTCCA
>VZTF01000158.1:374130-405065 GCA_013397755.1 Cnemophilus loriae
GAGAAATTCCTGCTGTGTGCCACCCTGCCCCTCCCCTGGCCCAGCCTGAGGCCGTTCCCTCTCCTCCTGTCCCTGTTCCCTGCGAGCAGAGCCCGACCCCACCCGGCTGCCCCCTCCTGTCAGGGAGTTGTGCAGAGCCACAAGGTCCCCCCTGAGCCTCCTTTCCTCCAGGCTGAGCCCCTTTCCCAGCTCCCTCAGCTGCTCCCCAGCTCCATTTTCTTGTCTGGACCTCAGAATGTCCCTCCAGCCCAGCCTCAAAACGTGCTGCAGCTCTCCTGGGTTTATTCCTCCTTGGCAAACCAGCTCCTGTGTGTGTGTGATCAGCACTATTAAAGAGGAGATCAGAGGATTCAGTGGTGCTGCAGAGGCCTTAACTGTGTTGTCCTGCAGGAGACAGTGCACAGGACTGAATGTGACT
The DNA here is from genome assembly GCA_013397755.1 of Cnemophilus loriae. Taxonomy (NCBI): domain Eukaryota; kingdom Metazoa; phylum Chordata; class Aves; order Passeriformes; family Corvidae; genus Cnemophilus; species Cnemophilus loriae. The sequence goes on from VZTF01000158.1 coordinate 374,549, forward strand.
TCATTTATTGTGGAGTAGTCCCTCTTAGATCTTCCTCAGAAAACCCTGAAAGCTCTGCTTGATAAACGAGGCTTTTTCTGTGATTTATTCGTGCTGTTTTGGGTAATGTTTCTGCCTGTTTGCTTGGAACGGTTGTAGCTGCGCAGTTGCATCATTCATCTTTGGCCCAAGTGAATGCCATGGAGCTGTGTCAGGGGGGTTTAGGGTGGAGATCAGGGAAAGGTTCTTCCCCCAGAGGGTGCTGGGCACTGCCCAGGCTCCCCAGGGAATGGGCACGGCCCCGAGGCTGCCAGAGCTCCGGGAGCTTTGGGACAAAGCTCTCAGGGATGCACAGGGTGGGATTGTTGGGGGGTCTGTGCAGGGCCAGCAGTTGGACTTTGATCCTCGTGGGTCCCTTCCAACTCTGGATATTCCATGATTTCTTTCCCCCGTTATCCCATGCACCGTTTTCCAGTAAAACCGCTGCTTCAGCTGCCTTCCTGCACCTGAAAATGAACCTTCAGCTCCGTGTTTAGCCCCACCTCAAGGTGCCAAATCACCTCCTGCTGTTTTTGAGGCATCCTTACAGCAGTGCAGGCGCTGGCCTTGCTGACATGGAGCTTATCCAAGAAAGCCCCTCGTCCCCCAGCCTGGGAACACAACTGCCAGTGGGCAGCAGTGCTGTCTTTAAATCTGGTGCTGGATTTGTCCCTGATCTTTGCATATTTATGGATGATGAGGGAACACAGTAGTGTCATGGCTCTGAATATATAATAAGTCATTATGGGACAAAATGCTCTTTCTGGAGCTCGTTATGGCTGATGTTCACCAGAATTTTGTGCTCTATTATTCTTTTCCTTTCATGCTTCGTGCCAGCCCTTCCCAATTGCACTTGCTCGGTTTCAGCTTCCTTGATTTTTTTAATTTGGCATTGGTGTCCCATGTGTAGGTGGGGTGTGTGTCCATTTATTTCAGTGCTGCTGCTATTTCCATGTGCTGCTCCTCTGGCCTGAATACTTGTCCTTATCCTCCAGCAGCCCTGAGGATATTTCACTGACCCTCTCTCTTGCCTTCTCAGATCATTTTCTCATCTCCCATGTCGGACGTGGATGTTGAATAGGTTGAACCTATTTTAATCCTGTATTATAGCCCAGTAATTATTATTATTGTCCCAGTATTTATGCTGTAGAGGAGAAAATCTGCACGTCTGCTTTAATATATCTGTGCTTGTAAAAACTGCTTGAAAGAAGAGGGTAAATTGTTACATTTTCTGTATTGTCAGCTCTTTATGGTCCATTCATCTTTTATTTTGTGGCACCCTTTGATTTTTACATTATGTAGCTTTTAGCACCTCAGGTTTAAACCTAAATGATGCTTGTTGGCAACTTTGTGTTTGATTAAGGTACAGACTCGATTCCAAACTCACAAACACAGGAGCTGAGTATTTACCCAAACCAGTGCTTTATCTGCATAGCGTTTGGAGAGGAAGAGCAGTGGATCCTGGTTGTTTCCTGGTGCACTGTGCAGGGCAGGATCCAGCCTCAAACCTCGTGTCCAGACCTGCATTTACGGGATTTTCACAATCCCAGAATGGTTTGCATTGGAAGGGACCTGTGAGATTATCCAGTCCCACCCCCTGCCGTGGGCAGAGACCTTCCACTATCCCAGGGTGCTCCAAGCCCCAGTGTCCAGCCTGGCCTTGGACACTTCCAGGGATCCAGGGGCAGCCACAGCTCCTCTGGGCACCCTGTGCCAGGGCCTCCCCACCCTCACAGGGAAGAATTTCTCCCCAATACCTCATCTAAATCCACCCTCCTTCACCTTAAAGCCTTTGTGTTGCAGAAGTTCTCATCAACCAAGGTTGTTCCAGCTACTTTGCACTATCCTTAACCTTGTCTTCCAACTGCTTTTGGTTTTTTTTTATTCCAGAACAAGAAGAAAACTTCGAGTTTATCATCGTCTCTCTCACGGGCCAGACTTGGCACTTCGAAGCAACCACCTACGAAGAGAGGGACGCGTGGGTCCAAGCCATAGAGAGCCAGATCCTGGCCAGTTTACAGTCCTGTGAGAGCAGCAAGAACAAGGTATGGAGCACAGAGTAGCACTGACAATAAGCCATGGGTTAGGTGATCGTTAAGATGACAGCAAATTGTGAATTTTGAGCCCGTACTCCTCGAGGTTGTGTGTGTTACCCCCACAGCTGAGCAGGGTTGGGGCTTTCTGAGGGACAAACGTGGCCTAGGAGGAGCAGCTTTCCCCCTTGGAATGCTTTCCTTTGATGACAGAAGGAATTTGCTCGCCTTTCCTGGCAAAACAAAGGGTTAAAATCTGAGATGTCTTCAGCCAGCGCTCATTTTTGGGAGAACTTCTGTGTCTTGAGTGCAGGTGCCTGTAAATACTTCACAGGGGAGAGCAAGGTGCTGAGTGGGGATGGAGGGAGAGAAATGGCCAATAATAGTTCAGAACTGTAGATCCTTTAATATTAGCCACCTAACAGTTGTCTTTCATGATTTTATATTGCAAGGAGGAGACTCATATTTTTAAATGAATGCCTGCTTTCATTGCCCTGGTGTGCCAGGGTAGATCAAACACCAGTAATTACCATCATCATAACACAATTTACTTCCCATTTCGTGTTAAAAAATGGGTTTATTTCCAACATACATCCCTGAGATGGAGGAAAATCACAGCTTACCTGTTTCCTGCTTTGCATGGGTTCACACATTCTGAGATGCGTGTGTTAACAGAGCACAGAAGGGGAAGTTTGTACATTAACACCTCCATGAAAACATGAATGCAAAAGGATAAAGAGCGGCTGGGCAATGGCTCAGAGAGGCTTTTCTCTCTGGGTTCCCAAAGCACGTCAGAAGAACTGGCTGGAACAGCAGAGGGCAGTTGGCTGGACAGGTTTAGCAGGTGGCCCGTGGAAGTTGTGCGTCCACGTGGGTATCCACAAGTCCTGCTTAAATCACTTAAATCACACCTCAGGTAGCCCCCGAGGAGTTCAGCTGGGTGGAGCTGAAGTGCTGATACATCAGCAGAGTCTCCCCAAGCAGAGGTCACGGGCAGGTCATCGTGGAGAGCATTTAAATGGGAGCCACCGGGTGAAATCTGACCTTTGCATGATGAAAAGGTTCCAGCCGCTTCTGCAAACCGTCCCTTAGTCTTCATTAGCACGAGCAGGCACATCAATAAAAGAAATTGATCTTGTAAAACAATATTCTTATCTCATTTGTCTCGAGAAGCAAGCCCGCAGTGTGGCTGCTGCTCTTGGGAAGAGCGGGGTTCATTCTCAAGCTCGATTTCCCTCTGTTAGAATCCAGGCTGGAGACCCCAAAAGTCTTGGAGATGCCAAAAGATCGCTGTTCCTTGAGAGGCAAATCAAGACTTGAGGTTCTTTGACCACATTCGTTCGACCTTGGTCTGAGCTTTGGGGTTTGCTGCTCATTCAGCTGACAGTTGTGTCATTTGGGCTTTTTTTGGGTTCTTGCTGGCTGCTCACTCCCGTCTTTAACTCCCCGCAGTCCCGCCTGACGAGTCAGAACGAGGCCATGGCCCTGCAGTCCATCAGGAACATCAGAGGCAATTCCCACTGCGTGGACTGCGAGGCACAGAGTGAGTACAGCCGCCTGATCCAGCTCTGACCTCTTCTCCTTGGCCGGCGCCTGGGGGAACACCCGGCTCCGGCCTCCCTGCCGTGACATCCCCGCTATCGTTTGCACGTTTCTGCTTCGTTAAGGAGTTTGCTTAACCAGATTTATTTGCTCTTCATTTATGCTCATTATCTGCCACGTCGGGTGCATCCCGATTTTTTCCCCCGTGCTGTTTCACGTTGAATGTCAGCATTTCTGTACTTTCCTTCAAAGAAAAGGCAAAAAGTTTGCAGTTAGACATCAGTCCCTCCTGTTTTCCGTGGTGAGGGCACACGTGCCGTGGTAATATTTTCAAAGAGGTAGAGCTTGATTGCTGGTTTTTTGCTTTTGGTTTTTTAGGCTTGCTTGTCAGAAGAAACCAAAGTCATTGCTCATTATATCTGGATACTAGAAAACTGATTTGGGATTTTTTTTTTTTTTTCTTCCTCTTTGTGTTTCTTTCCTCTTTTTTTTTTTATTTTTTAAAACATATACTTAGTGTTCAGAAGAGTGTTCTCAGGAATACTTTGAGCTGTGCTTCACCTCACTAACCCCGGCTGAGGCCATTATTCTGGTGCTTTTCAGTTCCAGGGGTTTGCAACAAAGCCACAGAAAGGAAGTTCTCCTGCTCTAAAGCAATTAGTTGCAGGAGCTGAAGGACCGAGAACTTGTGCATTTTTATTTCTTTGATGTTTGGAAGTCAGAACTTTCCTTGCGATTTTTGCACGTATTTAAAATGGAAAAATATTCACTTACTTTTCTTCAGGTGTGATTGAAGGTTGGCCTCTTAGGATTTGGGCTGCTGGTCTAAGCCATTCTGACACCCCCCAGTGTAAAATGAACATTTGCACACAAGTGCAGGTGCTTTTGCACCAATGATTTGATCTCTGTTTTTTACTCTAAGTGATGCAGCACGTGCTAAACAAGGGGAAGGCTTGGTTTGAGTGGTATTCTAGCACCTGGAGCCCAAAGCGAGTCTTAGTCATTAGTGTGCTTTCCTAGTGAGCTGGCAGTCGTTGAGATTTCCCCCAAAGCTTTGACGCAGCTCGGGAGGAAGGCAGGAAGGGCGGTGTGCTGTGGATGGGCAGGAAGGGCTCTGGGAGTGACCTGCATGGATATTTAGCTCATTTGAAGTCCTCGCTGCTGCCTCTGAGCAGCCCACGGCGGGAGCGGGGCCGAGTCCTGCTCCGCTCTGTCTGTGCAGCTGTGGGTGGCATTTTCCTAAGCCTTGCTAACTACAGACACATTTATAAAATAGACAAATGTATTATATTTTTATGTATATATTTATGGAGGGTTGTATTATATATCTATAAGGTGCAGTCCCTTCAGTGCAGATAACTTTCACACCCACAACATCCCTCTGATCCACCTCAGCTCTCCCCAGACTCCCCAAGGCTCGTGTTTCTCTCCCCAGCCACGCACATATCCCAGGATTTATGCAGCCAGGCTGGAGGTTTAATCAGGAAAACGGTCGTGCAGGAAAGCAGCGCTCTTTTTTTTGCTTTTTTTGGCGTTTTTTTTTTCTCCCCCTCCTCAACCAATCTGGTTTTCAGCCAGGTTGCTCATGGGTCAAGCTGGCCGCCCGTGCATGGTGCCAGCAGCAGGGATGTGCCAGGAACACGTTGCTGGGAGAGGGCAGAGTGGGGCAGCCCGTTTTTGCCACGCTCTGTCGTGTAGCTTTTGCAGGGGGATGACTCTGGAATCTCAGCTGGACTTGTTTGTATCCTCAGAGGTGATTTATGCCCTCTTTGACTCCGTTTGACCTTCCTGATTTTAAGGCCACCGTCGTTCCTTTGGAAAAATGTGAGATATATTCCAAAGCGATGGATCTTAAAATGCAAACACCCACAGGCGCACACACACGAGGTGAACCTCAGCCTGCTGCTTTTTCTGCAGGGCTTTGCTTTATTCCCTTGCCTCCCCTCCTGCCTTGCCTGGGCAGGTCCTTACCCCCGGAGCACTTAACATCACAAACCCCAGCACTCCCAGGGAACTCTGAAGTCGTTTGCATCTCCACAGAGCCAGATGTTTGGGAGCACAGGAGTATGAGGTGTTGCCATCCCTCAGCTCTATTCAAGAGCCATCAATCTTCCACTTCAGAAGTCTCATTCTTCCTCTTTCTGGAGCTCTTTGCCTTTTGAGCACTTGGTGCAGCACTTTGTTTCACGGGAGAATTCTGCCGTGCTGGATGTCAATCCAGCAGCTGTGTGCTGCCAGCATCCCGGCCCTTTGGCAGCCTCCAGCTCAAGTTATTCAATATTCTCCTTTTAACATTCCCCTCTCAGAGCAAGAGATGAGGCAAAGTGCTCTTTAGGAGCTGCAGCTTGTGCCCGAGATCTGATATCGTGTTTCAGAAGGAAACTGGTGTTGCCTTTTCCCAGAGCTGCCGAGTCTCGGTGCTGACTTTTGTCTGGAGAAGCCACCCAAGGTGATCCCATTGCTTTGGCAAACGCAGCTGAATTTCTGGATTTTGGCTACCAGAGAATAAATATGAGTCACCCCTTTCGAGATATCTGGAGAACCAGGAATATCAGGTCTTTGCTGTTGTGGAAGAAAACAGGGAGGGTTTAAAAACGTGGATTCTTATCATGAGTTTTCCAGTCCAGGGGTCCGATCACTTACTCTGGTGTATTTTATATTTGAGAACCAAACGCTGAGGTAATAATTTGGGCAATCTTGTCCTACCCATTACAAAACTCAATTTTTCATGCAGAATAAAAAAAAAAAACCAAACTCTCAAAGAATAGGAGAGTTGCAAACTTCTCTCCCTCTCCTGCTGCTGCTCGAGATGCCTTCACCTCTGCTTCTTGTTTCCCTGGCTCTCCTGCTCCTCCTTCCAGCAATTCCCTCTGCTCAGCCCAGGGATATCTTACACCTGCTGACCTCAGGAGGGTTCAGCCTTTCATCAGCCTCCTTGGATCCAGAGGGATGAAGGAGACAGTGGGGAGGGGTCTCCTAAGAGAGTTTCCACCTCCAAACGGTGAAGCTGATTGAGGCGCGAGTCAGAGCGAGGAAAGAGGTTTCCAGGGAAGGAGCGAGCCAGGCATTTTTGAGAATATGGACAGCTGAAAATTGTAATCTGGATTCAGTGATTGTAATCTGAATTCAGTGGTGCTAAAAAGCTCGGTTTTTGTTTGACCAATTTCAGGTAAAGCACCTCTAGCTGCACTGAGTGGGCTCTTTCTTCCTTTTACCATCAAACCTTGATGTCCACGCCTGCCACGTGCTTGTGAGCATCCTCCAATTCAGAGTTACTCTCACCATCAGCAGGAAAAGGGAGCTGGGTTTGTATCATCTTAAAAGAAAAAAACCCAACCTTGGCTGGCTTTCTAACAGCTTTTTATGAATTGATGATAACAATTTTCATTTCTATAACGAGCTCAGCCTCTCCTTTGCCACCTTCCCACTCAGCCGCGTGTTGTCAGATGGTTGAAATTGAAAATAATATCTTGGTAAAATTTCATGGAACTTCCTGGTTGTTGTTTTGGGGGACCCCTTCAGTGCTGACAACTGGAAGGACCCTTCCAACCCAAACCTTTCTGTGATGCTCTGAAGCAGGTGAATATTGAAAGAATTTTTTCAGCACGAGATGCACCACGTGTGCTTCAAGTAGAGAGGTGTTCGGGGGGGAGGTCAGGTCCTTAACGCCAGTTCTGTCAGAATAATTGGAATAATATAAGTTGGTATTCCGTTCTCTTGCTTCACTCTGAGTTCATGCCTCTTAGAGCTCATTGCACTTGGGATTTTTGTGAGGATAACCCTGGCCTTTGCAGGTCAGGGGTTTCATTCCCAGTCACAGTTTGCAAATTTCAAATTATCGCTTGCTGTGTTCAAGTTTATACCAACAAATGGCTATTTTGGAGGGGGTTTTTAGTGTGTTTCAGATGCACCACTGGTTCCCCCACTGGCACAACAACAGTGGAGGCATCTGAAGAATTATGGAATTAAAGGATAAATAATGAATGCCTTCAATGAAATGCAGGACTTCACGATTAAAATTATCAGCTTTACTTTCCTATTTTTTGTCCAAACATGACACGGCAAAGAACTAGGAAATGTTTTGTTTCCACGTATTTTGGCTGCCAAAAACAGCTTTTCAGTTGTGGCTTGCACGAAGTCGAGACGAGTCTTTGGATGAAATTTTCCAGAACAGAAGGAAACAGAAGGAAATTCACTTTCTCTCAACTCCAAATTTTATTTAGATAGGAATAAGAATTGCCTGCCCTCTTAATTAATCCCCTCTTTCCTGCTTGGCATTTGGGGTGGTTCTTTGGGATGCACAGAGTAAGACATGAAAAGAAGATCTGACAGCAGGGGAGGGAGAAAAAACCAACAAAACTTCCTCTCATGTCTTCAGCTGCATTTGTTAAGGTGAACGTTTGTTGGAGAGGGGGCAATCCATACAAATCTAGATTTAAGTTGCACAGGACAGTGGCCAAAGAGTTCTGAACCACTTTGGGAAATGGAATTTCCCATCTTGTGTCAGGTTTGTCCCAGTCTTAGCCTTTGTGGGGTTGGGTGGAATCCTTCTGGCTCGTGCTCCTGGAGCTGGGGCTGTTCCAGGTGGGACATTTCCATCTTGGTGTTCATCTCCCTGATTCTGGAGATGGAGGAAGAGTCAGATGGAGGAGCCACACGTAGCTGGTGGTGTAGGTGGTTCTTGAGGGAGTTGATGTAGTGAGCACGAGATAATTGTTTCTAGTCCCTGGTTTTTTTCTCCTTTTTCCCTTTCAACTGGCTACGAGCAGCTCTGGATTCCCAAGGGGGGGCTTTCTCCGCTTCATCATCCTTTACCCGTCAGCGTGGTTATATTTGCTTTGTTTCTCCTTCCCCCTCTAATTCATAGGGCTTTTTTTGCCTGGAGGTGGAGCGATACACCTTTTGAGACACCACATTTTATTTTTCTTTACCCCTTGAGGGTTTCTCCACCGACCCTGGAGGACCTCCCAGCTGCGCTTCAGGACAAGACAACCCTGGAGGCCAAAACCTTCCCGCACAAACACCAGCTGGAAAGTCCTGCTGGGTGTCCCCTTGTCCTAACTGCTGTGTCCCTTGTCCCGCAGACCCCGACTGGGCCAGCCTGAACCTGGGAGCCCTCATCTGCATCGAATGCTCAGGGATCCACCGCAACCTCGGCACGCACCTGTCCCGGGTGCGCTCCCTGGACCTGGACGATTGGCCCATCGAGCTCATCAAGGTGATGTCGGCCATCGGCAACGAGCTGGCCAACAGCGTGTGGGAGGAGAGCAGCCAAGGCCACGTGAAGCCTTCCCCGGACTCCACCAGGTGGGTTTTGCTTTGCTTCGCTCCGCCTCGCCCGGCGCGTGCCGCCGCCGCTTTGAAATTCTCCNTTCTTCCTCCATCCAAATTATCCTGTCGTGTGCCCCTTTGCCTCCGTGGGCCACCAAGTTCCTGCTTCTTGGACTATCAGTTTGTCATTAATAATCTCCCTCCGGAGCTCCGGGCTCACTTGGGAATTTGTACCTGGCTGCCAGGTCTTTGCTTGTGCTCAGGGGTGTTCAAAGTCCTGCTCGCCGTGGACTCGATCACTTTTTTTTGTGCGTGTGATTTATGTGGAACCATGAGCTGCTGGGGGGGTGTTTCCTTTGAGAACAGCATTTCACCTGCCTCCCGTAGCTCCACACAGCGAAAATCTTCCTGTGATGTGTCGTCCTACCTAAAACTGGGGGGTTTTATGCTTAATTAATCTGACCCGTGTCAAAGAGAGATGTTCTGAGGATAGTTTTTCCAGTTGAGGATCGGGTGGAAAGATCTCTCTACCTGGGCCACCTCCTGCAGTGGAGGGGTGGGTTCGTGCTGTTGTGTGTAATAAAGTCAAGTGTTTCTTAGTGCATTATTTCGTTAGCCCTGAAAAATGAATTTGTGGTGCCACCTTTGGTTCATCTTCGAGAATGAAGCCACTGCATTAATCAGGCTACTTAGATGAATGGCTGTGCAAATAAAAGTGCTCAGGGAGCCCCAGAGAGAGGTTTTGTTCGGGCAGAAATGGGATGTCTGCTCTGTATGTTTGTGTTATTAGGCAGGTAACACAATGATTTCATCAGGCAGATTGAAATGAACTTTCAGTCACTTTAATCCAGAGATTTTATATTCTTGCACATCACAAATATATGTTTGTCTCACCTCCTTGCTGCTGAGGTGAGATGGAGCTAGAGTTCTAAACACCTGAGAGGAAAATGCTTGCACTCAATTGGAATTCTATTTAAAAAAAAAAAAAGAAAAATCACATTATTTTAGTAGTCATATAGTAAACATCATGAAAAATCTAAAATCCGTGTGACTGTGATGAAAAGAGCGCCATCCATTTCAATTAAATAATTCATTTGGGATTGAATTTTACTTCTGGAAAATCAACTTTGTTCTCTTAATATTTCATGCTCAGGGCTTATTTTAATTCTGCCACTATGTTTCTGTGCGTGTTCGTGGTTATATTCAGCTGATTCTGATTGTCACTGATACCACTGCACCTTCTTTCCTGCACTGCAACATTTTTGGACAAAAAGATTCATTTTATAAATAGGATTTTCTAGCTCTGTGTCCAGGTTCACGCTTGTGTGATAGAAGAGGTGCTAGAAAAAGCAGAATTAGGATGATGTGGAAATTTTCCCCACACAGCAATTGCAATCTTGCTTTGCTGCTCCCATTCCTCTGCTGTTTGCAGCAGGGACCGAAATGCAATTTTTCACGTAAATACCAGAAAGTTCAGCTTTTTCCAGGTGTGTGCCTCCTTTTGTGCTTCGCTTTGGCTTGTGTGCCAGCCTCACAATCCTTCTGTCCGAGCTGTGGCAAGAAAATGAGTTCAAATTTGTCAGGTAGAAGCTGTGCTTGCCATGTTCTCACTGCGGGTTGGAGTTTTGCAAGAGGAATTCTGTTGGAAGCAGCTAAAATGGACCTGAAAGGAGGGTTAAACAAACCTCCCTTTTTTTTTCTTTTTTTGTTGAGAGACTGAAGGAGGAAGAGGCAACTCCAAGAGAGCTGGAGGGGGACTTAGGACAAGGACACGGGATGACAGAACCCACAGATTTCTAGGGCCACACAGAAAAAGTAATGGGCTGCTCCAGAAATACTGAATTGTTGGGCTGGGACGCTCAAGGAGCGTTCACAGGCAGGACTAAAAGGAACCTGAAAGTCTTGCTGTGGCTTTCAAAGCAGTCCCTTCAGCTTGGGAGAGGTTGGCACTGATCGCTGTATGATTGCTGTGGCATCCCGTGTGTTTCTGTGGAGTAGAGGGAAGGGTGGAGGGGTCCATGGAGATGATGTTCTGCAGGAGGAATTGCCAAGTGGCAGGTCTAGGTCGTGGCATAATTAAGGAATCTTACCCAGGAAAATGTCACCAGTATTTCTGGAAGCAGAGCTGTGCCAGGCTGTGAGTACAGCTTCCCTTCGGTGATTTTGCGCACTCAAAAACAAGATATTACCGAATTTAAGATCTTATCGTGGCCTGCATCTTCCTCCCGAGGGACAGCTCCAGTCTCTGCTCTCTGTGGCCAGGGACAGCACCCGAGGGAACGGCTGGAGCTGTGTCAGGGGAGGGGCAGGCTGGATATCAGGAAATAGGTTCTTCCCCCACAGGGTGATGGGGCACTGAACAGGCTCCCCAGGGAATGGTGACGGCCCCAGGCTGACAGAGCCCAAGGAGCATTTGAACAATGCTCTCAGGGATGCACAGGGTGGGAGTGTTGGGGTGTCTGTGCAGGGCCAGGGCTTGGCGATCCTTCCCACTCAGGATATTCCATGATTAAACCACACCAGATATGTTACGCTGCTGTCCTTTTCTAGTCCACTCAAATGCACTTCAGACTCCTCATCCAAGCAAATCACAGGGAAAGATAAACCTGGACCTTTATGTTGAAGGCCAGAAAGGTTCTGAGATTGGAGGATGTGTAAAGCTCAAAGCCTGGGAGCTCTTTAGCAAAAGGCATTATCCCTCCTGCACTGATCAGGGATATATTGCCCAAGGTATATCCTCTAATATTAACACATTCCAGGTCATGGCAGCTTGGAGAGTCAAGCAACCTGCTCTAGTGGAAGGTGTCCCATGGCTGGAGGTGGAATGAGATGGACTTCAAGGCCCCTTCCAACCCAAACCATCCTGGGGTGCTTCAGGCAAATCTCCGGGTCGTTCAGTGCCCCTGTAAATCAAAAGCAACACCCAGGATGGCCTCTGGCACTGAACTGGGAGGTTTTGGGAGCACAGGTGTGGTGGGATCCCCAAGGAAGTGGTGCAGGGCTGAGGGCGTTGCTGTGATTTCGGGGAGGAAGGAGGAATAAACACGAGCTCGAAAAGTTGGGGAAGCGGCGGAAAACCCAAGCACAGGCAAACACTTGAGTGTGAAAGGGAACAGGGACCGGCTGGCCCCTGAGCTGTGGTGTCCGTGGCTCCCTGATTAGGTCAGCTCTGGAGAGCTGGTAATTGGTTCCAGCAATTACCAGCAGCCCCGAGAACGCCGCTCAAACTTCGGGAGGCCTGTGACAAATTGAAGCTGACTGCTGGTGAAGGAGTATCGACTTCCCATTCCTAAACAGGGGGATCATTAGTCAAGAAAAGCATCTTTTAATTACTCGCAGGAAGGAAAAAAAGAAAAAGAGGGAAAAAAGGAAAAAGATCTTTCAGTATGGATCCTGCGACAACCGCCAGGTTTTTTTTCCAAGTGTATTCAATAATAAATTTATTGTCCTGGAGGGGAGGGGGTGAACGGGGGGGAGCTTGCCTGCGGTCCCTCCTTGGGTAATGCGGGTTTAATTTGGAGTGAGAAGTCAAATTAGAGTAAATCAATGTTGCGACAATTAACTGGGGCTGGGGATGGGATCAGGATTTTCCCTCTAATTGCTATTGATACTGTTTAAGCACACTCTCACAGCGCTGCTTTGGAGTGGCGCAGCACTGGAGGAGCCCTGTGGGGCCGAGCTGCTCCGTGGAGGAATGTTGGAGATGTGGGGGAGGCAGCTTGGGAATTCTTTGCCTTTTGCACTGGTGTGTCCGTCCATCTCCTACCGGACACTGAGCTTTTTCTGGACACACCTCACTTGTTTTGCCTTGTCCTCGTGCCCACGTGGCTTCTGGTCTGCAGACTTGTTTGCCACCGTCGACTTCCCAAGGTGGCGTTGGCCTTTTCCAAGTGAGTCAAGCTGCCCCCATCCCTCTGCTCATGCCAGGAGATGGTCATCTGCTCCCTCACCCTCCTTCCCTGAGCTCCCAGGGTCTCCAGCTCTGTCTCCCTGGGAGTGCTGGGATGGATGTGCCACCTCCACCGGCTGGAAGTTGCCGGGCAAGCTGAGGCAAGGCAGGGTCATATCCAGGCACCATCCTGGCCACACTGCTTGCTCTGCCGCTCCAGCCATGCCAAATATCTGCATTAGCCACGTGCAGACAGGGCTCCACCTTTTCAGCAGCTTTTTGAGAAAATTCATGGACAGGTGAAATGGCCAACACCATTAAAACTGTGGGTTTGGAGTGAGGGATGAGAGGGCTGCAGAAGCTCAGGCGTTGTTTTAAGCCCTTCAGCTGGGGCTTGGAGCACGAGCAGCAGTTGTGCTCGGGTCTGTGTGCTCAGCAGTCTGCCCGTTCATTCTGGGTACCAGAGGTTACAGGAAAATCCAACACCGGCTGAGCAGCCGGGAGCTGGGAGCCGGCCGTGCTGGGAGTTGACTCTGGCCTTACCAGGGAACATCCAGTTTGATCCTTGCTCACTAATGAACTCGATTTAATGGTGTCGGGGACAACATTCTGCAGCTGCGCTGTATGGAGCTGAGTTGTACAGTCCTGCACCCGAAGCCTGGCTTGTGCTGCTCCGACACCGAGCTGGTCACCGGGGAGTGACTTGGATGAGAAATACTGGACCGTGCCTTCCATGAAAATATTAATCCTGTTCTTTGTACAAATAATTGATCCTTCATCACAGATAAAGGGCGAGCCCAGGGAAACTGAGTACTTCAGCTCCCGCTCTCGCCTCCTGGATCTCGTAGGGCTGCTGTGTTCCATCTCTCCCTCATCCCTTGCTCCTCTGGCCATCATTTTGTGGTACTGCTGGTCCCGGATTCCTGGCAGAAGGAATGAATGGGGCCTGGGGGAGCGCGGGTACCTCTGGCCACGATTATCAGCTCCGGCTCCGTAGCAGATCTTGGCCTGATGAGGTCAGTGTTTTGTGCCTTTTCACTGCTCCTCCACGCCTGACACCTTTCCCGTTCCAGGGCTGGGGGAAGGGGGTTTTTAAAAATAAATCTAATAAAAAAAAAAAAAAAAAAAAGAAGAAAAAAAAGATTTTATTGTGAAGGGCTGACCAGAACCCATCTGCAGTTGGGTGGCATCTGCTCCCCACATGTCACTTCCCTCATTAACAAGCAATTGAATTAATTAAATGCTACTCAGAACACGCATAACAAGCTACCGGCAGTGTCCAAATTAGCACTGATAATCAAGGATGATTTCCTTTATTATCCTGCTAAGTGGTGTGCAGGCTCTGATCTCCCTGTCTGCCCTCATCTATTTACATACCCCCAGCTTCTGCCTTTAGAAGCCGAGGTTATCTTACCTAGTTAATTTGCCACGATCACCAAGCATGGCGGATTGATATTCCTGCCTCTGCTGAAGCAAACCCCCTCCTTTCTCCCCCTTTTCCTTCCTCCCCAAGCCTGGTCCTTTGTATCTCAAGCTCACTGATAAATTAAAAGCCACCCCTGTGGTCTCTCAAGTGAGTAATAGAGGCAGAAATTTCATTTTGCAACTGGCTGATTTAATGATCCAAAGGGTAATTAATGGCCTGATTATCTTAATGTTAAATATGTCCGGCAGCAATTACTGTGACCTCCCGCTTGTCAAGGTCCAGGCTATGCTCTTCTTTCAATTAAGTTCTCTGGGGCTTAATGGTATGAATAAACTCCTCTGATTCTATCATTCCGGACTCTGAGATTTAAGCGAGCTGGGGGCTCGTTTGGAGTTTTAATCAGCCCGTCTTCTACTTGAGCGATCAGAGTTAACAATTATAACAAGGACAGTTTAACTTTCTTTCTTTCTTCCACCCCCCACCCCTCCCCTTTCCACTTCTTTATATATATTTTGTTTTTTTATTTTTTTATTTTTTTTTTAAGTGCTCGGAGGGGATTTTGTTGGCGGCAGCGGCGGCTTTGCCGGGCCAGTCTCTCCCGATCTAAATTATCATGTGAATGCCGCTGTTTTTCCATTTGACAGGCTTAATTAATTGGCAGGAGCGCCCGAAAATGACAGTGCCACTAATTGCAACTCCAAGCCCATCTCTGTCACGGCGGCACGCCTGTCGGCGGGCATGCCCCGCTCCTCGCCGCGGCCGGACTCTGTTGACGTTTCCCATTCCGGTTTTCACATCTCGTCGGGGAACGTGATGGGATGTGATAGCCCAAGATGTGCCTTTGGCTCTTCCAGGCAGGCAGCTCGTGTGCAAAAATGACATTTGCTGCCAATAAAGTTTAGGCAGCTGGGCTGCTGCCGGCCCAGCAGCTGCTCGGGGAGCGCAGGTTTCACTTAAGGTTTGGCCGAAGGTTTCCAGCTTGGGCTTTGGGAAGGGATCAATAAAAACTCGCTGCTGCTCTCTTCCTGGTGGCTGAACTCCACTGAGCAGCACGGCTCCCAGCGAGTTCTGGAGTTCTATTAGCTGTGTTTTGGACAGCAGATATTTCATGGAGATAATGAGGAAAACGGGTAAATTATTAGTTACGGCGGCATCGCGTTCTCAAACACGGACGTAAATAAAAGGACCGATTCACTGCTGCCAGTAAACTCCAGGGTACAGCTGGAGCAGTGAACTCTTCGTGTGCTGCCACATTGGGTTGGTTTGCAATCAAATTCAGACAAAAAAAATGAAATTGTCACTCGCCAGCAGCTTCCAGGAAAGGCATCTGACAGGAGCAGCTGAGTGAGGCACGTGGAACGTCGGCTTGGGTGGCTGCTGGTCAGACTTCAGCCTTTTGGAGGCCTTGGAAGCTCAAATGCAATACTCCAAAGATGAAAGGTGGTGGTGGTAGTAGTTATACTCTGTTTTATTGTCCTTGCAGCTGCTTGGCAGCCCTTGTCACCCGGGAGCTGATCCGGTGAAACACCGGTGCCTGGGCGGCAGCCTGGGAGATGCCTGGATGATTAAAAATCAAAACAAAACAACCACAACACCCTCGACCCCGCTTGTCCAAGTTAATGAGTGCTTTAGGTGAAATGCTTACCTTCCTTGTGTGCAAAGCTGCCTCTGATAAAAGCTCAGGCTCTTGGTAGACAGGAGCCTGCTTTGCAAGAATCATTGCAATTGTTATTTTCCTCGGTGGTGGTGGAAGAGAAGCCTGCAAAGGAAGCGTTTCTGTCTCCTTCTGCAGATTATGAAAGCATCCATGAAAAGGCAGAGGTGTAAAAGCCACAACGCTGTTCTTCTTTTCAATCTGAATAGCATCAGTACCACTTCACTGAATCCCTGGAAGTGTCCAAGGCCAGGGTGGACGGGGTTTGGGGCAACCTGGGATGGTGGAAGGTGTACCCTGGAGGTACAGTCAGCTCCAGGTGCCTTTATTCTGGTGAGATTCCTGACAAATTTGGGTTCTCCTCCTCTGTGGATTTGGCTGCCGTGCTGAAAAAGTACCGAGTGAAGCTGAGCTTCCCTAGAAAAAGAAGCTGATGAGCTGTTAAACTAAGAGAAATATCGGATTTGAGTTCAGGATTCAAACAAGGAGGATCTTTTGGGGAAAAGAGTATTCATAAATTGATAATCAGCAGTAGAAAAAGTGATTTTTTTTTTTTTTTGTTGGTTTTGTTTGTTTGTTTGCTGGAATAAGAACCAGTCTGGTGGATGAGTGCTTGTCTTGAAGGTCTCAAAACCCTGTAGGATCTTGGCTTCAAACTTAACTTTTGGTTTAGATATGGACTGATCATTTCTCTTTTTGTATTAGTTCCCTCCCAAACACCTACCAGGGCTAGAGAGATTTGAAGACCAGTGTGTTTTCAGTGGACTTCACATCTGCTTGGCCAAAAGCTACTTGAAAAGGTCGACTCAGAGCTCATCAACCATAACTGTGTTTATCAGAAACTGCTTGGGCCACTGTGGAACTACACCAGAGGAATGGAAGGGCTAATTAGAACAAAATTTTAATTTCAGATGGGAAAAAAACTGGATGGTGAACTTATAACTTGAGTGGAAACGTGGCTTACATCAGGCTAATGGCCAGGAGCACTGGAAAGGAGTCAGATGGAAACCACTGTGGGTTAGTTTTTCCTCAGAAAATTCCTTGGTATCATTAACACTGGAATTAAATTGCACACCACGTGTGTGGATGCACATATCTGCTACTCCGCAGCACCTGAGGAATGAATATGGAGAGTTTCATCTTAAATACGGCAAGCTAAAAGCAACTGGAAAATGAAGTTTGCTGTCTAAAGCGTTGGGCAGTCTTACCAAGGTGCTCTCTCACCAGTTTTTCATCAGTTATTTCCAGAAGGAAAAGCGTTGGACGCTTGTTTGTTCTTGAAATCCAGCTGTTCGCAAGGCTGAAACTTGTAATAATAATGATAAAAAGGCCAAAATAAAGACCTTGAGTTAAAAGATGCCCAATGCCGAGCATCAGCTGTTGTGAGGTGCCCAGGTCAGATCCCAAGGCTCATCTGTGAGTATTTTGGGAAGTACTGTGAGTCAAGCACTTGGGGAAACGCCCAGCAGATTGAAAAACACCTATTCTGTTAGAAAGAAATCTTATGCAAAACATTTCCTTGTTATTTGCAGCTTTTCTGTGTAGTTGGTGTTTAACCTGTTCCTTTCATTCCTCCAGCCCTGAGGTCACATCTGCCTCTCTGCACACCAGGTCTCCCCCAGGCAGTTTAACCAGCCAGAATTCAAATTGCTTTCTGGACGTGGCCGCAAAGTCAGTTTATTCCTGGTTTGTGCTGGTGGAGCTTTGCTGTATAAATTCCTTTTTGCTGCTCCTGCATTTTCTGCCGTTAAAGAGAGACATGAACTGACTGTGGTTAAATCTGAGGAGGGGCTGAGAGGGTGGGAGGACCCCAAGCTCTTGGTGGTTGTCACCAGTGATGGTGGTTGTGTCCCTTCCTCCTGCCGTGTTTTTGGCCCGTTCCAGCCGTTTGGATGGATCTGTCCCAGCTCCTGGGACAGCAGAGCGTGGCTGAAGGCAGTGGTGGGGACGCTGAGCAGTGCTTTGAAGGCAGGCAGTGCCTCTCCGTGCTCCTGGTGGCTTTGCTGGCCGGTGACATGAGGCGCAGAAGCAGCAGCATCCCCTCGCTTTGGTCCTGGCTACAGAACCCGCAGGGCTCCCTCACAGTAACTGTGACCAACTTTCTTTTGTGCTTTTTTCCCTTTTTTCCCCCGCTTTGTTTAAGAGTGAGCTTTGTTTCTGGCTCTGCAGGAAGCTGGTAGCCTATGGCAAGGGACTGGGGAGATAAGACTTCACTAAGATAACTAAATGAAAAGGGCAGCAGTGAAAAGATGGTGCTGGCTTTTGACTGGACTGAAACTTGATATACACACAGCAGCCCAAATGCAGGTTCCCCACAGCTCTCAAATGTTCTCTGTTCAGCTGGGATAATGCTCTTCCAGCTGGATTTTTCCGTGTGTGGGTGCCGGAGTGGGGGACAGCGGCGGAGCCCCGGAGGAAATCAGAGCAGCGCTCAAGTAATTAAACAGCAGGTGGAAATGTGCTGAGGGGAGCACAGGTGAGGGGTGGGAGGCAGGAATTAGAGGGAGATGAAACCCCTCCCCGTGCCTATTAACCAGATTGTGCAGACAGGAGCAAAGTCCTGTCGCTGAGGCGTTTTTCTGTGTGAGGATTTGGGGAGCGAGAAGAAGCCGTGGCTTGGTAATTGGTGAGCCTCAAAAGGCGTGCATGGGCCCAGCTTCAGAAAGTCTCCATGCTGAACAGATGATTCTGTCGTGGCCTAGAAATCTTCCTTTCCTCCAGAAGATTTACGTTTCCCCATTTTCATCCAGGTCAGAATTTCCAAAGGGGTGTTTTTATTGTAGTTTCACTTGTCTACAGCACCAGCCAGGCTTGGGAAGCTGAGGTGCACACACAATTAAATCACAACCCCAGGAATGCTTGTAAGACTCCCGTGCAAGTGGGGAGAACAGGATTGTGTCACTGTCTGCTAAAACTGGAGGATATCTAATGAAAAGATGATATCCAGAAGTTGACTTCTTTACTTCCTCGTCTCAAGAAGCCAAAATTTGCAGCTCTAATTCCTTTGCTAGTGACGTGTGCGTGTTCCTGTCTGAGCCTTTCCAGACCAGATCTGCTTTGGCCACTTGTCCTCCCACAGCTCAGACCAGTCCTAAATAGATTCCTGAGTTTGCTTGGATTCACCTGTTGCATTCAGGCAAAAAGGAGGGAAATAAAAAAGCAGCTACGGAAAATAACCGGGATTACTTGTTCGAGCTTCCGATCGAGGAGAAAAGTTAAAATATTATTATTCAAAATAGTGTTTAAAATAAATGTTATTGTTTGAAATACTGCTGCAATTGCAGTTTTGAGTGGTGGAACTCCAGTTTGGGTTGGCGTAGGCGCTCCCAGCTCCGGGGCAAGTGAATTAAAGCCAAGAGAGGATTTCAGATTGGGCAAGGGGAACATTTCTTAATTATGTTGTGGAATTTCTAAGCCACATCCTTTCAAAACCCCAGGCTTTGTGGAGCCCCTTGCCTGTGGCACGTCAGCCCTCAGACCAGTACACCAGCGTGGAGCTGGCACGGGGGGTTTGCAGGGGCCTCCACGAAATTTTTTTGGAGGCTGGATAATCTCAGCAGCCAAAGGACCCTTTGAAATGCGGAGTTTTGGGTGTCAAAAATCAGTCACCAACATTTTGAATGTTTTTTTAAGGACGTGGGGTGTTTTACAAGGGGTCTTGGGGTGTTTGGAAGGGAGGTGTGAAGGAGCAGACGAGGTTTAGGGATGTGCAGGATATGTGGTGGGAATGCCCTGAGTGAAATGAGAGATGAGAGTGGCTCTTCTGACAAAGTTTTGGGATTCCTGAAATCAATACGTGTCCAAAGCTGATTTTTAGCTGTTTGTTGCCAAATTTGCATTTTTATGGAGTCACACAGCTCTTTGGATACCCATGTATGTGTTAAGATTTGGAATAAGAGGCGGAGGAGAACATGGGATGCCTCAGAAGTAGAAACAAAACAGCTTCCAGCATCAAATGTGGTATTTTTTAAGAGGAAAGCACATTTGACATCCTTGGGGGGGAGAGGTTTGGTTTGCATTTTTTACAGCCAGACCATCTCACTGCCATAATGGGACGCGCAGGAACCAACCCAGCTTACAGGCAAGGCTTTCAGGGCACCCCAAAAAGTTGTGTTGTCAGCCAGGAGTAATAAAGTAGCATAAAAAAGGGGCTGCTTTTATGATTCCCCAGGTTTTCAGAAAGAGTTGGCAAAGCAGAGCAGGACTTGTGTGTTCACAGTCGATACTGTGCTGTTGGTTTTTCGTGGAATTGTAATTTTTTTTGTACCAGGGGTGCCCTGGTGAGGAGGGTTTGGTACCCAATATCCACAGGAGTGTTTTGGTCTGGAGCAGGAGAAGGCACAAATTTGGTTCGTGGGATGGTCCTGGTCCACACAAAGTGGATTCCCTTTGGAGAAACATATTTATCAAGTAAATACAATATGGTCAAGCATATATTTTATCAAGCACTTTCATCAAGAATTTATCAAGCATATATATATATATAATATCCTTGATAAATTCAAATAATGTATAAAAATATAAATAAAATACACGAAATATGAAATATTCTTTTATATGTGTATATAGTGCACATTTAACTACTCAGCACTCAGGAAAACTGGTTTTCACCGCTTTAAAAAAATGAAAATTAAATGTTTTCTGGATTGTGCAGTTTTTGTGAAAGAGTACATTGGATGGGTAGCAATTGGAGAAGCGTGGAAATAAATCTTGGCTCATTTTGGGGATTTGAGGGGTTGCATTTCAGGCCACAGTTAAAAAATTCTTTAAGCCAGACCTACACCAGCAGTGGAAGAGGGATAAGACTCACAGAAATCCAGCATGATGCAGGATTGAGGCGGGTACATATCATGACCATAACCTGCCAAAACAGAGAATTTTGGAGAAGAAGGATGAGAAGTATTTCAAATCTTCAGTGAGAAGCAGGAGGTGCTTAAGGGGGTTAATGAAATGATGATGATTTAAGGGGGGATGGAGGGGTTTGCAGACATTTGGAGGTGATCTCCTCGGAAAAAAATGGGTTCTTGTAGTTCAAAAAAGCGCTGCTAGGAGCAGGAGTAGGGGATGGAGGATGTAGGAACAGGGAGGAGGTGTTCGGACTGGTTCTTCCTTCGGCTGTGTAGTCCTTTGCCAAGGAAAGCAGTGATTCCCACCGCTAGGAAACACGGGCTGTGGAGCAAGGCAAGGGGTGGAATGATCTCAGTGGCCTTTGCTTTCCAGGTCCACCAAAGCTCTGATGAGGAATCTCACAGCATCCAGAGTTTAAAATCTTTCTTCCTGTTTCACACTGAGTCCTCTTATCACTGCAGAAAACTGCAGAAATCAGCTGAGATCAAGATCTAATTCCAGTGCTCTTTCCTCCCTGTCCCCTGCTCCCCTCCTGCATCCGCTGGATGTCCATTTCTGTAAGTTTTCCCTTCAGAACAAACCTATCATTTTTCACCACAGGATATTTACAGCTTCAATCAGTGCCAAATTCAATTGGCTTCTGATCTCATCGCTGGAAGTTATAGATGCAGATATTATTTGCACTGTGGTTAATTATGGAGCAATCAAACTTTGGCTTTTCCACTGTAATTTCCTCTGCCAGCTAATTTAATTAATCACCCCCAGCTCAGCTCTTCCAGCTGCGACCGGCAGGGTCATTAATTAGACATGTGGTGGTAGCTCATAGACCAGTTCCTGTTAAGGGGCTGCTGCCCACTTGATCTCTGAGGGAGCAGCAGCTTTTTTTTCCAAGCATCCAGGCAGGATTGGAGGTGGCTGCCAGGTTATTGTGTCCCTCGGAAGCCGTTCCCAAAAGACACAGCAAAGCAAAAAGCGGGATTGCTGGGAATGCCGGCGCTCAGCTCACGGGGACTGGGAGCAGATGCCCACCAAGATGCAGTTTAGGGTCTCACCTGGCAGTTCTCAGTGCTCCATGCATTCTGGTCTCAGCCAGGAGCTAAAAAACAAATGCTCAGGAATTCGATAGAGCTCCTCCTGACTGTTGGTGGGAGCTGCCTGGTGTTTGTCAGATGGAGAATATTTGAATTGCCAGATCACATCAGTAATAGCAATTGGGGTTTTTTTTCACTATAAAAGCTGTGCAAAATACCCAGCTAAGTCTGTCGCATTGTTTAGGTCTCAGAATAATCGCTAATTCCTATTTCTTCAGGTTGGAAGAATATTTTACAGTAGACAAAATGGGTTGATACAGCTTAAGAGTCTCATCCTGAGCATTGTCAGCAGAGGACACGTGGTTTGGGATACGTGATGGCCCTGGAAAGTCCAAGCATTTTGCCAGGAAGGCAGCAGATCCTTGGTCTTTGCTCTTGCATGGTCTGTCTGGATAGCTGGGGATACACACCCTGCCTTTGGGTTGCGCTTTGCATCTACAATATCATGGATTCGTGGAATGGTTAGAGTTGGGAAAGCGCTCCAAGATCATTGAGTGCAACCCTTGACCCAGCACTGCCGGGTCCCTAAATACCACGTTAAAAAGCCCTCCAAATCCATCGTGTTCTCAGACTGAGAGTTTCGAGCATCCTTTGTTTTACTGCCAGGATCTTCTTCAGCCTCCTTGGAGCGCCACCAAAGCCACCGGTGTTCCCGTGCTGGCTCTTGGAGGATGTAAACGGGAAAAGCTGGAAATCTTCAGGATCCTTGTAGCTCCTGGGCAGCTTTTCCAAACACACACACACACACACACAGAGCCAGGCTAGTTTTACTGCACTTTGGTTTCAAACCTGTTGCAAAGCTGTCGTGTCTAATCAGCGCCTGCGTCTGCCGGCGGTGGGTTGCTGATGGATTGGTCGGAGTCTCCCCCGCTTCTTTTCACGATAGACAAACTCAGCTCAAGACGACTGTTTTAATCATCCCGGTTCACAAAGCCTCCTTTCAGCCTCTTCTGTCCAAAACATCCATCAACCCCGCCCAGAAACAGTAAACTGAAAATAAAAAATATCAGTTCTCTTCAGCGCTTAGCTGCAAGTGCCTTTTTTAATAGCAAAACAGCGCTTGTGGGCTCAAGCGAGCTCCCTTCTCTGAAGGAGAAGGTGCTTCTGATGCAACCCTCCCTTCAAATGCATCATGCTCCTCACTGGTGGCTTTTTTCCTCCCTCGTGTCTCTCAGAAGGTTCCCTCAGTCTGAACTGTTTTGGGGAAGATGCTTTTAACACAAAGCCCCTCTGCCTGTGCCAGCACGAGGAGATTGTTGACAGGTTATTGCCGTGGAATGAGAGAGGTTTGTAATTGAGGAGAGAGCGGTTCACCCCTTCAGAGGAGCTCTCTCCACACCTTGCTGTGGAGCAAAGGCACTGCCTGCACCACGCTGGGGATGCTCCTTTGGGAAATCCTGGCAGTCTCGCCGCTGGAAAAGCTGCTGCTGGAAGGGAGTGGGGCCCAGGGAATGTGCAGAATGTACAGGGAGAGAATCATGGAATTAGTAAGGTTGGGAAAGACCTCCAAGATCATCAAGTCCAACCTTATATATTTTACATATATTGTAAATATATATGTATGTATTATATCTATCTCTTTGTGAGATAGGTAGATAGATAAATATATATATTTTATCATTTTATCTTAAGAAGGTACTGCTAACTAATATGCCACCCAAAAGTAGAACAACTGCCAGCATTAACTAGAAGATAATCCGCCATAAAAACCTGACTCTGGAACAACTCCATTCCTCGTTGGAGGAAGCCAGCTTCCAAAATTCCCAAAATAACCATCAGTGTTCTGCAGGCAAGCTGGAGAATTAGTTTGGGGTTTTTTTTGCTCTGCAGAAAAAATTGGAATTGCACTTGGTCTTGATCAGCAGATTGTAATCACCCGGTGCTACTTCACCTACTCGTGTCACTTGGTTTTGTTTTATTTGAGCAATAAATATCTTAAATCTCCTCAGAGTTATTGCATGTCTTGTGTGGGGACTCATCACAGTCCTGCCAGGCATTCATCAAGGCTCCCAATGAGCCACCACGTGAAGTATTCCTCTGCTCCTTATCAATCAGTTTGCTTATAACTTTACTTTTTCCCCCTGAAGTAATCAAAATTTGATATTCCGCAGATTGCAGAAAATTGTCACTGCTGTGTTCTGTGCTAATCCATCACGGGAAACAGGCATAATTTGGGCACCAGAAGAGCATTAAATGTTTAAATAAGCAAGAGAGTCCATTTACCGCTCCAGACGACAGGGCAGGAAAATGTTTGGATCACAGGTACGTTGGGAATCGCAGCGCAGACCTCACGGAGCAGTGGGGCATCCACACTCTGCAGCAGGCACCAGGTTCGCTCTGTTCTTCGTGATACCGCTCAAATAGTCAACAGAAATGCTGAAGCCAACAGAGTGAAATGAATTTTTAACATTTAGGCTCTGTCGTGAAGTTCATTCAGCTCTTTGTGGAAGATAATCCATGTGGTTAAAGTATCCATCACTTTCGTGTAGCCTTGTTTTTCTCTCTACAGGCAAGTAGCTTCTACAAATGATGGGAGAGGGGAAAAAATGTCATTTTTGTGCTGTAGACTTGAACAAACCATGCACCTCTGCCATCTTCAGGTCTTGAAATGACTGCTCTCATGGTAAAGGGGATGGGCAGGCCCTGTGTGATGGGGTGGACTTGCGTGTGTGAGATGTTCCACGAGGCTCTGAGCAACCTGGGAGAGTGGAAGGTGTCCCTGCCCATGGCACAGGGGTTGGAATGAGATGGTCTTGAAGGTCCCTTCCAACCTAAACCGTTCTGTTATTCAAAATGAAGAGGGTGGCTGCTCTTGTTTCTTTATGAAACAGCGATTCCGGTGGACTGGAGAGAAAATTCTCCACAGAGAGGGAGCGGATGTGGGATTTCTTGTGCCTTTATTCTATAACGAGGAGCCAATCCCTAAGTCACCTTGGTGGAGCAGTGATGGTTTTCTGGCAGGCTTCATGATCCTCTCGTGGTTTGACAGAGCATCAGCAGAAAAAGATGTCGAGTCAGGCTGGATGACACTTTGTGTACTCACAGCCCCCAGTTTTGTCCCCTCCTTTTTGAGTCAGGTTGTGTTTTAACCTAATTTCCCCTTGTGGTCGTAGTTCTGTCCGTCCCGTTTCTCCTTGCATGGTGCCGTAAAGCAGCACCTTGGTTTTCCAGGGCAGTGAATGCCACGTGTAACCCACGGAGCCGTGTTGTGCACCAACCCAGGGGCGCATCTCCCCTTCCCCATAACAAAATACCCGTTGTCGTTAGAGTGTAAACCGTCCTTTTAAAGGGTGACTGGCCAGGGGAGGTCACCAAGACTTAGGACAGTCAGATCCAGCTATCCATGCCAGTATCCCAGAGGAGGGTGCCCCAGGAGCCACGGGAGGTGCTGATTGTGGTTGTCAGTTTTTCTGCTGTTTTCAGCTCTCCTGCTACAAACACAGCCCAGCCACCCTCGTCTTAAAAGGATCCTTAAGCCTCCCTCTTCTCCCCTTTTCCACCGCTTCAAAAACACAGCGGCTGACAGTCCAAATGTTTGAAATAATTGGATTCTGCATTCTAATTCATCTGTAAAGTATTCGTTGATTAAATTAGCCTAATAGATATTATTTCTTACATGACTGCATAATTTCATCCTGATTGGATCACTATGGCACTAACGAGTCCCCCCATTTACTACTGACTCGAGAATCACAGAAGGCTGGAGATAACTATCATCTTGTTTCCATTTTTTTTCCCCTTTCCCAGGCTAAAAGTTAAACTGATTTATACCAAAAAGGCACGCAGCCAATGCCCAGGTACATCTGTATTTTAGTCTTCGAGACCAGTGTTAGGATAGGAAAAAATGTTGGTTTATATAATCTTGAGCCCTCTTTTATTTACTCAGTGGGTTGTTTCTGAAGCAGAAAGATTAACTGACCATTTAAATTCCTTTGGGGGGGGGCAGAAATGGAGATATTTTTAAATAAAAT
Organism: Cnemophilus loriae; assembly: GCA_013397755.1. Taxonomy (NCBI): domain Eukaryota; kingdom Metazoa; phylum Chordata; class Aves; order Passeriformes; family Corvidae; genus Cnemophilus; species Cnemophilus loriae. Next base: position 400,292 of record VZTF01000158.1, read on the forward strand.
ACATTTTATTATCTCATCAAAACAGATAGACTCATTGCAAATGAACCTCGTAAGGACTGCACACACTCGGGGAAATGAAAATTCTCCTCTCTCAAGATAATGTTCCAGCCAAAGTGGTTTTAGCCTCTATTAGTAAGATTTTTTTTCTTTGAGCTGCAATTTGAATTGTAACCAAGAGAGAGGAAGAGGAAAACAAAATTGCCTTTAGTCTCATGCTAAATGACAGCAGATCTTGCTTTCTAAGGAAGAGGGAGCTACCTTGGAGTCCCGCTCCTCTGCCCTGGGGATGACGGGCTCCAGCTCTCCGGGGTTTTGTTGGGAAGGGGTTAACAACAGGATTGGCTTCTCCCCCCTGCCCCAGTGGCTGGAAACAGCTGGTGGGTTTTGTGTTGCGCCGCTGAACTGAGCAGCCCAAAGAAGTTTTTGGCAAACACTCGGCCTGGCCGGGACAAGGAGAGGTGGGTCAGCTCAGGAAGCCGTTTCCATGAGCCAGCGGGGGGAACAATGCCCCGCTCAGCAGGGACAGAAGGGACACCCGCTCCCGCTGAATAGCTCCCCCAAAAAGAACCCGCCTCAAAAGGAGGGAAGGCCCATTCGCTTCTGGGAATCCAATAAATTGTTTCAGGAAGTGAAAGTCTGTCCCGGCTAATGGAGCTGTGATTGACAGGAGGTTCTCATTACGGCGCCCATCAGGGGACAAAGTGAATTCCAATGTTATTTAAGAGGTTAAGTAGAAATAAGATGCAGGTGACAGCCCAAGGCTTGAGGCATCAGGCACTGCTCTTCCTACGTTGTGTTTTTTTTGTGAAGAGACTCCATAAAATTTAAAATGGGTGGGGGCAGGGGCGGTTTAGGAAGTAAAATTTGGTCCTGCCGTGACTCGAGGGGAGCTTACCTGGCTGGGAAGCAGGGAGGTGAAGGTTGCTCTGGGAATTCTTGCATTAGGAGGTCCCTGTTCCTTAAGTCCGCCTAACATGGACATGTTACGTTTGTAACCCCACCTAGGGTTGGGTCGGGTTGGGTTGGTCATGGCCCCAAGCCTGCAGGAGCTTGAGGAATGTTTGGACAACGCTCTCAGGCACAGGGTGGGATTTTGTGCAGGGCCAGGGGTTGGACTTGATGATCCCTGTGGGTCCCTTCCAACTCAGGGTATTCTCTGATAGGTTTCTGCGTGTGCTTCTCCAAGGTCTGTACCTGGCTTGAGAAGGAAAAGAAAAGGAAAATGCATCCCCTGGTGACTCAGGTTGCCCTGTGTTCCTGACCAGGAGGCATCTCCGTGCTGCCATAGGTCACAAAGCTAAAACTAAAGGCTGTTTCTGGCCTTGTTGAGCAAAAACGAAGCAAAGAAGAGCATCCAAAATGCAATGTTGCTTGCACAGACGAAAAGCTGCGATTTAAGCTGTGACCAGAGGTTTAAAGCAAATGCTAAACCCTACAGAGTATTTATTGCTGCATTTTTCCTTTCTCTGAATTCCCAAACGAGCGGCGTCGGGTGTCTTGGCACTTGTGGATGTCACGGGGTGGGAAGCTGAGGGAGCTGCTGACTCCTGGTATTGACAGAGCCTTGCATGGTGCGTGGTCAGGTACAAGGATGTAATTTAAGCACGGGGTTCACGGCTGGCTTGCGAGTGACGGCGAAACCCCCGCGTGTGACGCGTGTAATAAATCTGGTCCGGCGCAGGATTAATGTGGTATTCAAAATGATTATTTACCATTTGAAGCCGAGACGTGGCCGTGCCACGAGGAGGAGCAAATAGCTGTGCACGAGGCGTCGGGGAAGGGCGCTCGGAGGGGAGAAGGAAAATACCTGCCTGCATTGTTTCACCAGGGCAGACCCGGGTAACGCTAATGAAAATTGCACTTGAAATGCAGGATTGATTTGTGATGAGCTCAGCCCTAAAGAGTACATTTGTGGAGTGATAACCTGATTGGTGGTGCTGCCTCTCGAAGGGCTGGGGGGGGTCTAATTGGCGTATAACGCACTATAAATTTATTAGCAGCCTCTGCTTCCCCATTGGTGGGCCTTCTCCTGCTAACCACCAGGAAATTACCAATTTTCAGGAGTTGCTCACTCAAGTCGTGCCGCGTCTGGCTTTTACAAAGAAGTCTCCACTGCTGCTCTCATAAATCCTGGCTTAGAGCTTGTGCAGCTGGAAGGGGTCACTGGTGCAGTGGACAGCTTGGACACCTTGTGTTGGCCACTCAGCTTGGACCTCCTCGGCTCGTCCCTCCTCGCCACAAACCCAAGTTGCACAAAGACCATTAGGAGGGAAAGAACCCGTTTGGCAAGCCCTGGGCTGCAGCTGCCAGGGAGCAGAAATTACAGTTTCTTGGCAGTCCACGTCCAGGGCTTTGATGGTTCTTGTTGATACATTCAGCCCCAGGGCGTCTCGGGCAGGAGAGGACATACCCGCTGTTCAGGATTTTTTTTTTTTCAGGAGCACAATAGGAATATTCAGGAGCCGGTGTAATTATTTCGGTGAGTTCGCTTTTAAGATTGAGTCACAAATTAGAAAATAATATTCACATGTTTCTTCTAATTGGTAACAGATTAGGGATATTTTATCTTTTTTTAAATAATTTCCAAATGTGGCCCGAAGAGGGATTTGCAGGGAAGTAGCTGGGAGAGAGAGAGAGAGAGCACTTGTGCACCAAGAACACTTGGGCAAGAGGCTTTAATTCCTCAATTCTGGCTTTAATTCAGCTTTTAAAGCCCTGCACAGCTCTCTCTGAGTTGCTCTCGAGGTGGAACTTGCTGTCACTTTTGGCAAGTGTCTCTGGTGCGGATTTTCTTTGCTGTCGGGTTTTGTGTGGGTTTCCCACTGTCAAACATCCACCTTATGGCTTGTAAATCATAAAAGCCTAACGCTTTGCAAGTGGTTAATAGGCAGAGGTGCACCACTGGAGAAGCCTCAGCAGGACCTGAGCACTTCCATGTCTTCTGAAAGCCGTGTCCATCTCTAATCCCACCTTTTTGGGGTACATTTGGGCAACCCCGGTGTTGCACGTCCCATTGGTGGAAACACACAAACAAACCAGAAAAAAGAAGCATTGAGATTTCAGTTTTTAGGCAAAGCAACCTCGTGGATTTCTGTGGGTGTTAACGACTGAGGATTCTCAAGTCTTCAGCTCTTTTTCTTCTAAGGAAATTCTTCATCCACTTTGTTTTTCCAGAAATATGAGCAGATCTACCAAAAGTCTTCTTTTAACTAATTATCATTTATGGTTTGAGAAAGGCATCAAACACCTGCAGCCCACTGAACCAGAGGTGGAACAAAGTCCCATTTCTTGCTGAATCGAAGGAATACTTTGGGAGCTCTTAACTTGCCAAAAAAGGCATCGTTATTCCTAAATAAAAACAACCGTTAATAAATGAGACTGATGGAAGAGTCTGATGACGTCAGCAGTTCCTGTAGAGTCCTTGGCATCAGTGACATGGTTCGGGTTGGATATTAAGGAAATTTCTTTACTTAGAGAGTGGTTAAGCATTGGAAGGGGCTGCCCAGGGAGGCGGAGGAGTCACCATCCCTGGAAGCGTTCGTGGAATGAGTGGACACGGAAATAAGTGCCTTGGGCACGATGGCGTTTGGTTCAAGGTTGGACTTGATCTTGGAGGTCTTTTCCAAACCTAAGGATTCTGTGATACTTGAGTTGCGAATGAGGAGACACCAGAAGGTGAGGGGAGCAGAAGAGAGAGCTCCAAGTCACCTGGGAAGAGTTGGACAGCGGAGAGGTCCCTGCAGCATCTTTACTATGTGGATCCCAGAAATTCTGCCCACGGGGCTGGTCCGGCTGCTTCCCAGCCCTTGGACCTTCCCCTACGAACTCGCCTGCCTCCCACTGCTGGCTTGTGCAGAGCAAGCAGTTGGTTTTATTTGCTTGCTGCTCCAAATGTGTTTTTCTTCAGAGTCTATGCTCAAACACAACGTTTATTACTTGTATTTTCTCTTTTATGTCTTACATAAATTCAGTGTAATGGTTGGAGGGTGCTTTTTATTCCCAAATAGTCCAAAGAGCATCATCTTCCTGTTTCTGCTGGAATTAAGATACCATTAAAGCCCCCTGCAAGGGCTTCTGTTTTTCCTTGCCAACCAAACTGTAGGAGCTACTGCTACCAAAGGATCAAGGAACGTTTCAAAGGTCTTTGTGAGGCGTTGCAATTACACTGTCGTCTTCCAATTCTTGATCTTTGGGTAGAGATCGGGTTCTCCTGGAGCCCACAGCGTGTTTTTTCCATTTTGGATCGGTTGGACTTGATGATCTTAGAGGTCTTTTCCAGGACTTGATGATCTTAGAGGGCTTTTCCAAGACTTGATGATCTTAGAGGGCTTTTCCCACCTTATTGATTCTATGATGGAAGCCTCAAGCAAGCTCTCGCTTGAGATCTTTTTCTACTCTGGAAGTTTGTCGGCCCCCTCCGAGGGGTTTTTTCCCCCCTCTCCCTCATTATTTATAAGGCACTCACAGTTCTGCTGCTCCTCCACTTCCCAGCAGGGCGAGCAAGGGAAGAGCTCCATTTCTCTTCCCCCGGTGTGTTTGCCATGGGATCCGTTCCGAAGCAGCTCACATCAGCGACTGTTGTGGTATCCCTAATGCGCTGTGATGGGAGGAGCGCAGCCCCGCTCCACGCCACATTACTCGGGGCACCTCACGCGGCCACCTCGCTCCGTCTCTCACCTGGCACAGATTATTGAGATTTATGCGTTGCAATATTTGTGTGTCGCTCCCCATCCGCCGCCTTTGAGAAGGGAATTTTTTTTTTTTTTTTTTTTTT
>VZTF01000158.1:405090-421014 GCA_013397755.1 Cnemophilus loriae
TTTTTTTTTTTTCCTTTCCCCCCCTTTTCAAGAAAACAAGTAATGGTTTCCTGAGCACTGCGTAAAAACATGACAGCGTCAAGCACGGCCTTGCTATAGGAGAAAATTAGTGTCAACAAATTGGAAATTAATGGAATCTTCTAACCTGAGTGACTGTGTATCAAATGGCAAATTGAAATTTCCAGTCTGTGTTTAGGTACTGGCACAATGCAGTTTGATTTATACACTTAAGACATCAGATTAAGTATGGTTACACACGAGTAATGAAATGCATTAGGTTTCCAATTACTATTCCCTGCATATATATATTTATTACTGAAAACAAGCAAGAAGCAAATACACTCCTTGGTTTTAGCATTTCCATGCCACTGCTGTAGCTTTTGGCTTTTTCAGGGTAATATTTGTGGTGTGCCCAAGGGTTGAGGTTGACCATGCAAGAAATGGAAGCAGTTCACTTGTGTGTCTAGAACCACACAGTGATAACTCATTTATCAACCTTTTTTTTTTGGGTAGCCAGCACAGTGATATATTTTGGGTTAAATTTTGCATGGATGTTTACCTAGACACGGATGTGCCAGCATATGAAAGGAATCAGATCCCGAACTCAGGAGCTTTCCTGTTGGTCAGCAGAGGGTGAGTGTAAGGGAGCTGTTGTTCCTGGTTTTTGCATTCCAGACTCTCATAAATTCCCTCCTTACAAAGCTTAGGAGAAATCCATCTTCCTCCACTCTTCACAGTGCTTTTTTAATTATTTTCACCGAGCTGTGTGTTTAAAATCACGGAATCACAGAATGGTTCGGGTTGGAAAAGATCTTAAAGCTCATCCAGTGCCACCCCCTGCCACGGGCAGGGACACCTTCCACCGTCCCAGGCTGCTCCAAGCCCCATCCAGCCTGGCCTTGGACACTTCCAGGGATCCAGGGGCAGCCACAGCTTCTCTGGGCACCCTGTGCCAGGGCCTCCCCACCCTCACAGGGAGGAATTTCTCCCCAGTATCCCATTTAAACCTACTCTCTGTCAGGTTAAACCCATTTCCCCTTGTCCTGTCACTCCAGACCCTTGTAAATAGCTCTCCCCATTTTTGTTGTTGACTCCCTTCGGGTACTGGAAGGCCACAATTAGTTCTCCCCTTGGCCTTCTCTTTTCCAGGCTGAACATTCCCAATTTTCTCAGCCTTTCCTCACAGCAGAGGTGCTCCAGCCCTCTGATTGTCTTTGTGGTCTCCTCAGGGCAGTGGTGGGCTCTAAATCCTTAGGGTTCACCATTGTTAGGGTTTTTCCCTCTGAAATGTCGCCGTTTCAGAAAATTCTGGGGCTTTGGGGGTTAGTGGGAAAGTCCAATTTGTGGCATTCTTCAAGCTTTGTATTAAATCTCTGGGGACTGTTTCCATTTCACATAGTTGTACGGAACAAAGGAAAAACCTGGATTTTTATTGAGAAAAGACTTGTAAAACTTGCAGGGCTTAGAGCTGTCACCCTTAGGATCTTTATTCTCAAGTTAATAAGCCTTATCTTAGTACCCACAGTATCCCCTGCTGTTGCATGTCACACGGCTTTTGCTTAACTTTACACGGAGTAAACCTCAGGTGTGATATATTTCATCGAGTAAACCTTAAAAATTATTAGATGGAGTGTGTCGTGCAATGAAAACAGAAGTTGGCTGCAATTTTCTGCGATAAATCAGAGCCCACAGTCGCAGGGTATTTACCTGAAACGCCTGAAGTCAGTAAACCTTGATGCCTCGGCCAGGCTGGCCGTTAACGCTGGGCAGTGATAAATCCTGCGGGTGTATTAACACTCCGAGGAGCGGTGCTGCTTACCCCACGGAGGGTGAACCCACAAGTGCAGAAATAGCAGCTGTTTTGCAGCCCCGTGCAGGGGAATGCCGTCAGGAGAGAGGGAAAAAGGTGCAGGAGCTCCACCGAATCCGAATAATGATGATGCTGGTGCGTGTCAGGCAAGACGTGATTAATTTGAGAAGCACGTTGAGCTCTGCACAAATGAGTGATCTCTGTCCCTCCCGCACAGCAGGGCTTTTTTTTTTTTTTTCCCTCTGAAACACACAGCTATGAAAGGAAAATTGGAAAATGGAATCGGAGAGCTAATGGTGGAGAAGGTGCAGAGCTGGGGGCTTCAGGAAACGAGTCCCTGGCAGTGCGAGGTGCTGCTGGTGGGAAACCGCCTTTATTTCACAGAATCCTGGAATGGGGTGGGTTGGAAAGGACCTTGAAGACCATCTCGTTCCAACCACAGGCAGGGACACCTTCCAGTATCCCAGGGTGCTCAGAACCTGGCCTTGAACACTTCCAGAGATTTGTGCCTTTTGGTTTGGTTTGGTTGAAAAGGACTGAGAGCAGGGGAATAAACTGAATTTGGCATGATTTTTGCAGCACTGAATTGTCTGTCTCCTGGACAAAAATTTGAAGAGTGGGTCGAACACAGTCCTCAGCCAGCCGAGTTCCCCATCAGACAGTAACTAAATCATTTGCAGGCTGGGTCACCACGCTGCTCACTTGGACCAGAGTCCAAGGCAAGACACGGCTTTCCTGTGGGGCTGGCCTTCATCCATCAGGGATGTTTAACTTGTAAGAAGTAATAAGCTTAATAGGTTGACTTTATTTAATTATTAATGATCCCTTTCTGTCCTTACAGCTCATAAAACACCCTGTAGGTTGGCAAAACACTCATAATATTGATCAGGAGCCAGAGAGATATTTATTTCCTCTTTGCCCCGGCGCGCATAAATCGCGGTCCGTTCCCTCGGCAGGCGGGATTTACAGTGGGCCTGTTCCTTCAAAGCTCTCCGTAATTAAGGAATAAATACCCATCGGTCTTTGTTTGCTGTCTGGAGCCCTCTTGTTTGCCAGGGACCTGGCTATTCCCGGTGGGCCTGTGCCTTCCTTCCCCCTTAGCAACGCGGCCGGGCGGAGAAGGCATGCGGGGCGCGGAGCCGCTCAGCTGCTCCGCGCTGCCTTTGCAATGCAGCAGAGGGGTCTTCTCCTGCAGAGAGAGAGGAAGCCCCTGTGTTTTCTCAGCACATTGTTCCCGGCTCCTCTTCCATGCCTCTCCTCCCAGTTCCTGCTTTGCTCGGGGCAGGAAGGCACTTTGGAAATTCCTTGCTGCTAGCCCCTTTCTTCTCGCCCTCTCTTCTTCTCCCCCCTTTCGCTGTTGCAATTAAAAGCATCGTGAACCTTTCCCCAACATTTCAATCCCATCTCCCCCCGCCTCCTCCCCAATGTTTTTCCTTTTCCCCATCCCAACACTGCATCACCAGCTCTGTCCAAAGCAGTGCCATTTATTGGGATCATCACAGAAGGGGTTGTTTAATCGGGAAGCCCCGGCACATGCAGCTGCCCGGCGCCGGTCATTAGGTGATGTGTGCTCCTTGCGTGCTGGACCACGGAGCTAATGACACATCCTGGGGCTCTTCCAGGAGTTTGGGAGGTTCAGTGAGTTAGATTTACTTCATTTTCTTGGAAGAGACACATTAACCTTGTCAGCTGGCCAACAGGAGAGGAAATTTGGCAGAGCTCTTGCTGAGCTGGCCAGGTTACCACGGCGTTAAAGGGTTGTACTTCAGTGAGCAACCAGAAATGGCAACACACGGGCACAGCACCTGCACAGCCACCGTGGAGACACCACTGAGAGGCCTCCTCTCTTACAGAATTAGTTCCTTTAGCAAGAGAGAAGAATGGATTAAAAAAAAAATTCAGGAGCTTTTCAATGTTGTCAGAAGTGTGGAGGATAAAACTTCACTTCAAAGTGCCTGTAAGAAGCCTTCTCTTATTTCTGGTGGTGGGAAACCAATGCTGTGCCATGGTAAATACCTGCTGTCCACTGTCTTTCTAAAATTCAACCTTCAGAACTGGGTCCAGCTTTTTAACGAGTGGTGAGTAACTCTGGATAGCGACACGACATTTTAGTCATCCTTTTAGTCATGCTTTGCTTAAGAGCAAGGCTGCTCTTGCTCCGGAGCTGTGGAATTCTCGTGGCAAGTTCCCAGGCTCTCCAGCCACGTGCTGTTGCCTACTCAGGCGGTTCTGGGTCGCTGTATGAACACGACTGTTTTTGCCCACCGTGCACATCCTCTTCGTGTTTGCCTGCTGATGTCACTCCACCAAATATCTGTGAGGGACGAACGGAGGCGAAGGCAGAGGTGAATGGGAGCGAGGAGGATTCGGGATGGAGAGTGGCTACCAACAGCATGAGGCTTCTGATGGGATTTGTAGGGTGGAAAACCCGGTGCACCACACCATGGGGCCGAGCTGTGTAGGGTGTGGGCTCCTCCAGGAGCATCTCCAGTGCAAACCCACGACTGGGGAGCACAGTTCAGCTCCTGGAGCGAGGCTGTGCTCGAAGCAAATCTGCTTTTTCTCTTCTCTGATGCTCCGTGCTTACCCTCCCCCCTTTGCAGTGCCCAGTATTTATGTTTCCACATAATAATGATGTGATGTGGCTGGCAGAGTAATTTAAATAATTGGACATTATCTTGAGAAGCAAGCACCTAATTAGATCAAAATAAACCGAGAACTGAAATTTTCATCTGTTTCTAATAACCTTTTACCTATGTACAGCATTGCTGCTGCAGCAGGGGTTTCGTTACTCACACCGCTGTGTGTTCTTGGGGTTCACGAGTGATGGAGACTCCTGCAGGAGCAGAGAGCTTGGTGGCACTTTCTGGACAAGATTAGTGACTCGTTCCTGGTTCTGTGGAGTGTTTTGCAGTGATCCTCTGCTGTATTTGCCCCTTGAGTAACCAGCGAGGTTCGGAGTCTGTACCAGCAGGTACAGGTCAGGGTTTGAACGCAGATGTTCGGAGAGAAAAGGCTCAAAGAAAGTCTGACCTTAGAGCGTTATTGTTAATTTCTCTAAATTCATCTAGGAGCTTATAATCTATTTATTTTACTGCATATGAGGAAGAGGCAGCTCAGACCTTCTCCAGTGGTTGGTGTCATTGGGACCATCAGAGCATGTGAAGCTGTTGCCTCTCCAGCACACCAGCTTTGATTTGGTCCTGAGACAAGGACTCCACTGTTGAAAGTTCACTGAAAGAGTCTTGGTTTGGCTTTGACAACTACAGCTGGAGGTCCGTGGTGTGGAGAGGTTCATTTAGAATTGCCAGGATTACAATTAGGGGAGGAAAAGAGGGAAATATTTACTAGCCTTTATTTTAGGGACTGGTTCGATGTCTTTCTCCTGATGAGTTGCTCTCCCTCACACTTTCTCGTACTCGTATTCAGTTGATTTATTTAAAGGTATGTCAGTGCTGGCTGAAATGAAACACTGTGCCTCCTCTTCCTGCTTATTGCTGACCGCTCCAATAATTCATTTTTTAGCTCATTAACTAACGGGGGATGTGAGCAGTGGTCCTCCGGGGAACTGCAATGAGGTTAAGTGATCTACTGCTGACAACTCTGCTCTTGGACTGGCCTTCCTTGGGGGAAATGAAACCTCAACCTAGACAAGCTGTGGATCCCAGAAGTGAAATTGGGGCATCAGAGCAACAATTGCAGTATTTATGTCTTGTTGTCAGGGTTTCCGAGATGAATGTGAGCGGCGGAGCTGCAGCTGTCTCCTAGGAAGGTCCCCAGGACTTCCCATCCAAATTAAATGGTTTGTGCCAGAGATGTGGGGAGGATGTTTGTGGACACTGGCTTTCTAGATGCTCATCGAAAAGCAGTCCCTGTGTGTTGTGGCTGTCCATGAGGTGTAGTCCAGTGGGCTTTTCCTCCTACCTCTGACGAGGTTTTGTTTCCGACCCTAAAATCCAAATCTTTCTTGTGCCCAGTTTGTACTGTTGAAAAAGACCTAAATCTCACTCAACACTGATGTCAGTGACGTGCTGCCCCAAATGTCTGAGGCCTCTGAAACGCCTTTATTTTGATTTATAGTTTCACCACGACCCCTGATGTGACTCCAAAGGTGGAACTGGACCTTAGCGAATGAAGTCATTTGGTGCCCAGCACTGAGGCAGGTGGCAGCACGTTCCCCTTCCTGTGACATCAGCTTTTAAAGAGTTTCCAGTTCTTTCCCCAGCCTTTTGAAGGCAATGGGATAAACCCGAGCAGGACTGGGGCATCCCCATGCCTCTTTCTTGCGTCCTTCCAGGAGCATCAGGGTTGCCCACGCCACGCACAGCAAACGTGAACTTCGTGCTGATAGATTTGTGAACCAGCGGCCTCAAGCTTTGAGAGCCTCTGCCTGAACTAAGCAGTTATTCTCTGTATTTAACATCACTCTTACAGTTTAGGCTGAATGGTGATTGGAAGTGGGAGACTTGTGTCAAACAGCTTTTTTTACAAGTAGAAAGAGACTTTTTCTTGAGCCACGGTGATCTCAGCAACCAGTGCTCTGATAGGAGCCAAAAGTTTCTCTCTCTCAAAAGATGTTCTGAAGGAGAGGGAGATTCATTTGCAGACCCTTGACTAAGCTAAAAATTTATATTACTTACATATCTGAGGAATATTTTGCCGTTAGGATGTATGGACATCTGAAAAATAAATTCCCAGAGCCCTGGTGTGTGTTACTGGGGGTGAACAGCACAGGTTGAATCACCTCATTTTCCAGTCTGGCACGTTTTAAACGTGTTGGTTATGCTCTCAATACCTCTGTGCTTGTTTAAAAATCATGTGAGATCTTTGCTAAACATCCCTGAAGATAATCTTGGTGGATACTGGGAGTGGAACTGTTGCAAGAATGCCCATTTTATTGTAGATAATTGCATGTTACTTTATCCCTTTCGTTGCACTGGTTCTAGTTTGGCTTTTTATCTTAAAAAAATGTAATTAGAAAAAGCATGAATTAAAGATTCTGATAACAGAACTCCTTTTCTTCCTCCTCTCCATCTGGAATACCTGCAGCGATACTCCATTTATCAGATCCTGCCATCAAAGGTTAATTTGCAACTGCCCAAATGGGTTGTGGAGGGTTTTTTTTTTTTTTTTTTTGGTGTGTCTTGTAGCTTGCAGGAGTCATTCAGAGGTTTGAGGTAAAAGAAGCTCTCTCTGTGTTAATTTTCTGTTTGCACTGTTGCTCTGAAGAAAAGCCCTGGCCCTGTTTGTGGGGTAAACCGTGGCCGGGGCAAGGGGAGCTGTGCCTGCTTTGGGAAGCCGTGCCTGAAAGCATCCGGGCAGGTCACTGCAAGGTCACTCCACATGTCCCAGGAAATGATGCAAAACTAATCCAGATTTGCTGGTGGAAGGAGATGTTTACCTAAGTATTTAAAAACAGATTAGGGCTAACCTGACACTAGATTACTGGGAGCAGTGTAAACACGGCTGAAAGGCGTAAACAGAGCTCGGCCTTTTGTACTCCAGGGGAGAGAATCTGTCACCAGGACCCAGTTGCCTGGCTCAGGTGATGTATGTGGTTTTCACAAGGCTGAGCAGATTACCTGAGGGACCTCTAAATGGGACTTTGTCTGGGGCCGGTGCTCTCAGATCGTGTAATTGTATGGTAATTTTTGAGATGGCGAGTGGAGGGCCTTGTTTGTAGTCCTTGTTCTGCTGTAACCTGAGAGCACCCAGAAAGCTCCCGATGGTTCTTTGATATAGCAGGAGGAAAAGGTGCTTCAAAGCCTCGGTTTGAATTTTGGGAAAACAGAGGGACCATCCTGTTGCCTTTGGGAACATTACTCAGCTTGGAGGGGGACAAAGCGCCCCTGTTGGGTTACTTCTGGTCTGAGGTACAGAAATCGGGTCCATTTTTGCAGTGCATTTTCCAGCCTTAAGGTAGAACCTGGCTGCCTGTTGTGTCTTTGGTCTTTGTGACAGCGAGGGCTCTTGCACTGACCTCTTGCTGGCCCAGGGTTTTTTTAAGACCTCCTGGCTGTTGTGATCCTACAACCCCGTGGGCACAGCATCCATTGAGGAGGATCTCGAGCGCTGGCTCGGGAATGGTAAGGTGGACAACACGAATATTGCTAAAAATACAAGGTTTGGGTGAACTGTTCCTAAGGTTCGGGTGAGCCGTTCCCATGAGGGCTTTCTTGCCATAAATTTGGAAGGGGAAATAACCTCCTTGTCGGCTGTGACACCAGGTGAGAGTGACCTGTCCCTTCTGGCTTCCCTAGGGAGGAAAAAGAGCTCTGGATACGCGCCAAGTACGAGCAGAAGCTCTTCCTCGCCCCGCTGCAGTGCCTGGAGCTCTCCCTGGGCCAGCATCTCCTGAGGGCCACGGCCGAGGAGGACTTGAGGACGGTGATCCTGCTGCTGGCCCACGGCACGCGGGAGGAGGTGAACGAGACCTGCGGGGACGGGGACGGGCGCACCGCCCTGCACCTGGCCTGCCGGAAAGGGAACGTGGTGCTGGTGCAGCTCCTCATCTGGGTAAGGACTCGGCGCCAGGGGAGGGCGTGGACGGGGAGGGTCCCCCAGCCGTGGAGGGCTTCACAAGGAGAGTGTCCTGAGGCTGCGCGTTCCTCACCGCGCGCTCTCGAAAGGTGGCACCGTGGTCGAAAAACGTGTTTCTGCCTCTCTGCTGCTTGGTGGAAAGTGAAGCAGAGCACGGGAAACGAGGAAGGAGAGATTCCCTTAGCTTGGAATACCACCGGGGCAGATTTTGTCCCACACCTGGGACTCCCTGCCTGGAGAAACGTTTTTCCCTTGTACGTGGCTCAGCGCCGCCACGCTCGTGTTGTCTCCTTTACCTCCTTTAAACCCAGCCCTCCCCATCCCACACCCACGCCCTCCATTTTAACACCGCAGCTGCCGACCGTGCCCCTCTTCTCGCCCCGCAGTACGGCGTGGACGTGATGGCGCGCGACGCCCACGGGAACACGGCGCTGGCCTACGCCCGCCAGGCCTCCAGCCAGGAATGCATCGACGTCCTGCTGCAGTACGGCTGCCCCGACGAGCGCTTCGCCCTCATGGCCACCCCGAACCTGTCCAGGAAGAACAACAACCGCAACAACAGCGGCGGGAGGATGCCCACCATCATCTGAGGGGAGCTCGCTCGCGTGTTCGCTGACCCGAGTCACATCCGCAGCCTCACATCCCTCCATCCCCCATCGCAGCTCCGCTCTGTGAGTCTGGTAACTCTCCTTCTCCCTTTTCCCTTCGGTACATCCCCGAGCCCCACCCGGGACNCCGGCACCGCCGAGGGACGGGCTGGGGGGGGAGAGGCGAGCCGGAGGAGAAGGAAGGAGAGACGGTGACTTTCCCTAAGTGACAGTGAAGCACATCAGAACATTTCACCTCTACCGAACGCGGCGACGCCTGGATTTCCATTCTCTTCTCCCGAAGAGCTTGACGGCATAAATCAGAAGCAAGCACAGAGTTTGTCAGGTTTGAAGCTCCTATGATGGTATGTGTCAAATCAGTTGTAGCTAATCTGTCCGGGGAGAATACTGGCTTCATTACACTTGTATAGTTGAGTTCTTCCAGCATTACTGCTGTTTAATAGAACATGATTAGTCATCACGGAGAAAAAAGCATATTAGCTGAGGAGGTAGTTACATGGCACGCTTCGGTGATTGCTTGGATGTGATTGCAATATTCTTAGAAGCATCATATTATCTCAGACATGTTCTTTCGAGCCCTTGGAGCCCTCCTTTCTAAATTCACTGTCATAATTTAGTATCTGTTTAATTTTTCAGTCCAAAGAGAGGAAATGAGTTGCTGAGTGTTATTTGACTGCAGTCTCCTTGGGTGTAAAAACAAAATGGAAAAAATAAATAAGAGTAAGCCTGAAACACAAAAAGGAATAATGAATACCGCTACAGAAAACAACATTTCAAGTACGTTTGGTGAAATTAATAAACGCATTAAAGGCTGATTTTTTTTTTTGTTGTTGTTTGTTTGTTTTCAGCCAGCAGAAATAGGTTCTGTCATTTTGCCAAGGTAAATTGTGTTGAGTTTTTGGTCACTCCTGTGATGCATTGCCTAACTTATACAGATTTTTGTATTGTGTCTCTAGATTCTATGTATTTAAAATCTATTTGAATAAAAAAAAGACCGTAAATATACATCGATTTTTTTTTTTGTACAGAAAATGACATCTCTGTTAATTTATAAACTGTAATGGATGTGAACTAAATAATGTGCGACTAGTTAGGATCTGTGAGTTACAGATCACTGTACATTGATCATATTCCCAGCAGTGAACTCTTCTTTCCAAATCCTGTGAGGAACAACATCTCAGAAGGAGATCAGGGCACGTTTGGCACAGGGAAATTCAAAAAAAAAAGCACGTGAGACCTTTTAGAAAGGGAAAAAAAGAGGCCGTTCCTCAGCGCTGTAAATATATTTTACTCCACAAGTCAGGAAGCTTTCACAAGCCAAGACAAAAAGCCCCATTCTGGCTGGGGGAAGATCAGATTTGATTAAGTTCAGAATTGATAGCCTTCACCGCGGCGGGCAGGGCTCCCAGCCCGGCTGCTTTCGGCAAGAAAAATGGCTCGTGGAAGTGGCCTGGACAGTTCGTTCCAATTCCAAGTTTTAATACTTGATTGGATTATTTTGGTTTTACCGGGCGCATCCCAGCTTCTCCTGCCTTTCCCGCTAGCGGGATCCTGGCGTGGGGAAGCAGAGGTTTTGGCGGGCAGAAAAGTGATTTTTTTTTTTTGTTGTTTTTTTTTATTTTTTTGAAGTGGCATATGGCAATGTGGGGATGGGGGGGAGGGTTTATCACGGAGCAAGTTGAAAACTCAACTGAATTCCATGGCAAAGGAGCAATTATGTGAAGGCAGTGAGGTGCACGCAGCATAGTAATTTGCAAATCTACCTGCTGCTGTGTATTTCCCAAGCCTTCGGCGGTGCTCTTCCTTGGGGCTCTGGGTTCCACTCAGCACACAGATGGGAGGAGCAGTTGCTAAATCAACGAAATGCGAAGGAAAAAATGTGATGCGGTTACCTTAAGGAAAGC
Organism: Cnemophilus loriae; assembly: GCA_013397755.1. Taxonomy (NCBI): domain Eukaryota; kingdom Metazoa; phylum Chordata; class Aves; order Passeriformes; family Corvidae; genus Cnemophilus; species Cnemophilus loriae. Next base: position 415,953 of record VZTF01000158.1, read on the forward strand.
AAAAAGGAAAAATCACGGATTTGTGGTAAAATTGTGGCAGAAAAACGAGCCTCAAGGTGGAGGCACGGGAATATTGACCAGCTTTCCCTCTTTGGTGGTGTTGTCCTTTTGTACTTTGTTATTTTCTAGACCTTTGAGTATTTGGTGGGGAGGGAATCTTTCTCCGACCAGCCTAGGCTGACTGCACCAGACACAGCTGATTCCCTTCCTACTGGGATACTTCTAAATATTTTTAATTCTTTTTTTTTTTTTTTTTTTTTTAAATTCAGAACGGGTGTCTGTTCGAACTGCCATTTCTCCAGCATTCCTGATCTTTGGTACTTACGGCTGGCCCCTCGGGGAGGGGACAGCCCAGCTGACGTGCAGCTTGAAGGGGATGCTGTGAAACCCTCTGTGAGCTGGTGCTCACGAGCTTTGCCACGGCAGGGATTCAGGAATGGCAATCCCAGAGGTGCTAGAGCTGTTCCCCCATCCAGGAGCATCCAGGGCATTTGTATCCCAAAAAACCAAGTCCAGTGTTTCAAACCCACGGTGGGCGGAGGTCTCAGCGCACATTCCAGTTCAGAGCTGGGTTTTTTTTTCCTAATTGAGATTATTTTCTGTATATTGTTTAATGCTCTCTTTGGGCCACCTTCCTCTTGCAAGGCTGAGGGGGATGTTTGGGAAACAAGGGGCAACCAGGCAGATTTCAGGTGGACGAATTATGAGGTCCTTTCCTAAAAATCTTCTGAGAGCAACCCTTGAAAAAGCACAGAATATTTTTAGGAGAGGAAATTCCAGTGTATTACAGAAAAATTATGCATCCAGGCAAGCCAAGTAATACTTTAATTAAGTGGTAACACAGTTGCTTTTAACCTAAACGTGGTTTTCCCATAAGTCTCCTTGTCTCGTGTTTAGCCCCTCTCGTTGCTTTTTTGGAACCCTCTTGCCAGGCTGTTCACAGCCTTTGAGCATGCTGGGAGCAAAACAAACCCTAACTGTGACCCAGTCCATGAGAAATCCCAGTGGAAACGCGGCAGCCAAAGCTGGTTTCTCCAGAAACAGAGTCCGTGGTTGTCATTGCACCCTCACTTAACCCTTCCCCTCATCCCAGATACCTTGAAATGCCCCTTCCTCTGCACTTGAGCCATGACTAAAACACCAGAAGCGAGTCAGCCGTTGCTATTTCCACATTTCCTCCTGTCTTTGGCGAATTGCTGTGGAATTCAGTCGGGTGTGGCACACCTGACCCTGGATATTGCCGAGGAGGGTTCCCTTCTCCTTGCTCTTCAGGAAGAAAAAAGACCCAACCTTGGGAAAAGTCAGGGTCCTGCCAACGCAGAGATTAGGCCAAGGGCTCCCATTACCAGATTTCCAGTGTTGGTGGTAAAAAAGGAGCAAAAAAAAAAAAAAAACCAAAAAAAACCCTGGAGAACCTTGGTGCTGGTTGAAAGCCGGGTGAGCTCCTGGAAGGTGGAGAGGATTTTGAAGTATTTAGGCATAGTGTAAAATAACCATTTAAACATTAACATTGTTTAATTTGCTGTCCTGTCCCCCTCCCCTTAAATTATGTGTGTTAGTGCAAAAAAAAAATTAAAAATAAAAAGCTTTAGCTGCACTTGGAGATTTCCCTGGGCCAGAGGAGGCCGAGTCACGTAGGGAGAGGAGTCGAGGTGGGAATGCAGATCCAGGCTTGGAAGTGATCTCCGGCACTGTAATGTAGAATAATTAGATTATATGGGGGTTGGAATAGCTTCAGCTTTTATATTTGTATGGAGATCTTGGGAGAAATGAAGTAATTTGTAGTTTCTAGTGTAAAGTAGAGGTAGTGGAGACAAGCACAGATTTCACAAGGGGGTCCCCAGGGGGCCCTTCCCAAACGTCTCGGGGAGCCACCTTTGCACCTTAACAGGGATGGTGACTGGGGTTTGTTGTTGGTGAAATGGTCATTTCACGTTGGGTTGAGTGGTTGTTGTCAGCGGGGGGGACTCGAGGGAGAGGAGGAGAGCGTCAGGGACCAAACTCTGGGGCAGCTTGGCTGGACAGGAGACAACTTCCCCATCCTCATCCCATCGTCAGGCATCTTCCTTCCCCTTCCGGAGGCTGCTACGCCCATCCTGAGGTGGGATCCCTGCCTGCTGGGCCTGGGTCCTCAGTTCCACACTTGCCGTTCTTGATGATTCGTGGGTAAAATTTACTGCGTAGAAAAACACGTTTTTGGATGTTCTTGTGTTTGCTGCACAACAGGAAAAAAAATGAAAACGCTCCGGAGTAAAGTTCTTTTCAAGGTAGAAGAGAAACACTGAACTACCCCAAAATAAGAGGTTCTGCAATGAGTTTTTGAGTTCTCCGGAGAGAGAGTAAAGTTCTTTTCAAGGTAGAAGAGAAACACTGAACTACCCCAAAATAAGAGGTTCTGCAATGAGTTTTTGAGTTCTGAGCTACCAAGAAAAGAAGGTTGGCTTGAATGGTTTTGTTGGAAAATAATCTCCTGTTTGAAAAAAATCATAGAGGTCATAGAGCAAAACATCCAAAGCTGTAGATGGGTGAATTTGTTGGTTTAGGATATTTGTAGGTTTTGCTTTGTTGTTTAGCATGGGCCAGTTTTTAAAGTTAATATTGGGACAGCTTACCTTGATTTGATTGAATCTGTCCCACGCTTTAAAGGGAGGTTTGAGGGGTTTTGGCCAGGATCGCCAGGAGCTGTGAATAGTTCATGTTTTGAGCAGGGAATTGCATGATTTCTGAAAAGTAAAAGGTCGGTTTGGGGTTTTTTTTTAGGGCCGTCTTCAGCCCCAAATCACCAAGCATGTTTGTGGCCCCGCATTTCGTTTCAGGCCGACAGCAAGATGTGGGTGAATGAACTCCCATCGTTTACTACCATTCCCAGAATGTTCAGGGGGGAGAATTTCGCTCGTGGGTGGATAAAACAAAGATGGTTTTGTGCATTTCAGCGGTTTTAACCTCTTCATCTCCCCGTGTCTGCCCGTGCCCCAAACCCCTGTGGCACATCCAGGCGGCAGCGGCCGGTTCTGTTGGCAGAGCCTCAGCTTTCCCTCAGCCATGGATTTTCTGGATGTGGGTTTGTTTTTTTTTAGCTTCCAGTGCTAGGGACTGGCTGTGCTTCAGAGCTGCTCATCTTTAGCTGTGTGTTCTGTACAAAATGTGAAGGGGGGGTGGGTGGGCGACGCTTCAGAGGTCCCCTGGCATGCCTTGGGGACGGTGGCCACGGTGCTTGCCGGCAGTGAACGCACCCTCAGCTCTTCTGTGTGCACTCCCCGCTCTCCGGGACTGATCCATGGGGGTTTTTTTGTTGTTCCTGAGAGCTGAAGTAGCCAAAAACACTTCCCTGGTCCTCAGGAATTGCGGGGTACGAGGAGGAAAACCCCTCGCAGAGACAGCTCGATGGCCTCTCCTCTGTGCTGGAGGCAAACCCCGAACTCCTGCAGGACCAAAGAAGGGTTTTGGTGCTGAATGTGGGGTTATTTGGCGTCTGCATCCCGAGTGGAGGGGTTGAGCTGAGTTGAAGCGGTGGGTGAGGTGCGGTCGGGGTGTGCTGAGCCCTCGGGTGTCACCTGGAGGTCGCTTTGCACTTGCTGTGTGTCTGTGTGCTGGTGCCTGCTCCTCACGCTGCTGTCAGGGACTGTGGGACTCCCCTTAATCGCCGTCAGGAGCCGGAGCCAGGCTTGGGTTGGGTGTTTCCAAACGGGCGAGTTTTCCAGCTGGAGGCAGAGCAGCCACTTCCAAGGAGGCAGGATGGGGGACACTGGCTCGAGGGATGGAGAGGTGCAGGGGGATGAGGTCCAGGCTTGCTGCAGCCTCAGAGGTTTTCCAGAAATCCAGCTCCTTCAGGCAGCAACATTCAGCTTTGAGAAAACCTTGAACTTGGCCTCCAGGACTGGAGAGGACAAATCCCTCCCATGCTGGAGAGGAGAAATCCCAGCTCGCCAGCCCTGGGGGTGGGAGGCACCAGGGAGGGAGGTTCTGGAGGTGGAAAGGACAGAGTCTTGCAGCTCAGAGGCCCTTTTTAATATAGATTTGCTTGAGACTCCTCTTTCTGGCTGAGTCTGAGTGTGGGACCAGTGAGCTGTCGGGGATGCAGCTTCGGGTCCCGCTGCTTTTTGGGGCTGTTGAGGATAACGGGGAGATGTTTCCAAGGGAGATGTTCCTAAGAGCTGTCTCCAGGTAGGTTCTTCCCCAAGGGCAGCTCCTCATCCCTCCCTCCACATCTTCTTGGCCACGACTGGCTCCAAAATTTTGCCGTGGTGGTGGGGGGGGGGCCACAACCCTCAGCTGAAGCGGACTCGGGTGCTGCAGTGTGGGAGCACCCGACCCGGGGGTGTTCCCACCATTTCTACCCTGGCTTTGGTTCCTTGTCCTCCCAGGGGCAGTCCACAGGGACAGGGCAGGTCTGGCAGGGCTCTGACAGGGCAGGAAGGAGCTGTGGCTGGGTGTGCAGAAAGGATGGGAGGATCTTTCATTTCCCCGCTCCTTCAGTTCCTTTGGAATGCTGTTGAAAAACCCCTCCAAGCGTTTTTTCCTGAGGTAACCGGGGACTCAGCTGGATTCTCCCTTCCCCTGCGTCACTGCCAAGAGCACCTTTCACTTGTAGGCTGCACGTGGGTGCGCAGACTGAGGGGGGTTTAGGTGAGGAGCATCTCCTAAAACACCAGGGACTCGTTCTGTGGTGTTTAGACTCGGCTTGGAACGGCCAAGAGCTCGGATCTGCAGCTCCTGCTGCCTTAAAACCCCTCGGCTTCAGCAGGGTTTGAGCGTACCCCAAATGCTTGGCCCACACCTGAGCAGCTCCAAGCTGTGACCGCCTGCAAAGGCTGGATTTTGTGTTCAACCCCCCCCCCAAGTCTTTCAGGTCTTTGTGGTGTTTGTCTGTCCAGCTGAGCAGGGAGGGAGCCCAGGTGAGTGGGGGGCACCTGCTCAGGGTAGAGGCAGGAGGTACCTAGCACATGGCAGGCTTTATAGCAAGTTTTGGGTTGTTGGGGTTTTTTTTTCTTTTCTGTTTCTGTAAATAATAATGTATAAATGATGACGGGACGGTGTGGAAATTCCAAAAAAAAAAAAAAAA
>VZTF01000158.1:445084-459789 GCA_013397755.1 Cnemophilus loriae
GCCGCACCAGCTCGGCGTTGGCCGCCCCACACGCCCGGTGCAAGGGGCTCCTCCAGCTCTCGTCCCGAGCGTCCACGTCGGCGCCGTGGGCGGCCAGCAGCTGGAAAAGCCGCAGGGAATCCTCGCCCGCGCCCGGGGCCTGCCCGCAGAGGATGCCCAGCGCCGTCTCCTCCCGCGCGTTGCGGGCGTCGACGCNGCCCTGGAGCCCTCCACAGTGAGGGCAGTGGTGGTTTGGGCAATGTCTCCCTCCTGCTCTTGACCAGAGCCATTCATGAATGGTCATCCTTGACCATCCTTGGCTGCCCTTGACCATCTCAACCATCCTTGACCATCCTTGAATACCTTGACTGCCCTTGACCATCCTCAACCATCCTTGACTGTCTTCAACCATCCTTGACTACCCTGACCATCCTTGACTGCCCTCAACCATCTCTGACCATCCTGGACTGTCCCTGACCATCTCAACCATCCTTGACTGTCCTTGACCACCTCGACTGTCCTCAACCATCCTCAAACATCCTCTACTGCCCTCAACCATCCTTGACCATCCTGGACTGCCCTTGACCATCTCGACCATCCTTGATGGTCTTTGACCACCTCGACTGTCCTCAACCATCCTCAAACATCCTTGACCATCCTTGACTGTCCCTGACCATCACTGACCACCCTGACCATCATTGACTGTCCTTGACCATCCTTGACTGTCCCTGACCATCACTGACCACCCTGACCATCATTGACTGTCCTTGACCATCCTTGACTGTCCCCGACCACTCTGACTGTCCACAACCACCCTCAACCATCCTCAACCATCTGGACCACCATGACTGTCCCTGACCATCCTTGACCGTCCCTGACCATTGCTGAACACCTTGACCACCCCAGGCCCACTGGCTTGGACATAAAAATGGATTTTCCTGCTCCCTTTGAGGGACCCCAACACCTGTGTGGTGCTCCCGGTCCAGAGGATTGTGCTTTCACTAAATCACGGAATATCCCGAGCTGGGAGGGACCCACGAGGATCACAGAGTCCAAGGGAGGAGCACCAACCTTTAACCCCTCCTCTGCCTCTTTAATTTTCCTCTGATGAGCTTTTCTTTCAGCTCAGGTGTCACCACAGCCCTGCGAGAGGGTCTGGGCTGACACAGAAGCGACACCGAGGGGAGGGAAGGCCCAGCCTGATCCTTCCAGCAGCAGGGATGGGGAAGAAGAGGAGCCCCAGGGAGGAAGGACAGCACCAGGATACTGCTTGTTTTTCCTGGCCCAGGGGAGTGCTAAAGTTTGTGGGGAAAATAACAATAATAAATAATGATATAATAATGAGATAATAATAATAATAATAACAATAATATACTTGACTCTCCCTGGACCTGCCTCATCACCTCTGCCAGGATTCGATGGCAGGTGGGAGGGTTTTCACTGTCCTTGGCAGGGCAGAACCTACAAATAACTTCCCTGGGCTGCTTTTCCCGTGCATCTCAAGCCTGACTTTGCCAGGAATAAAACCCTGCGGGATCTTTTCCTGCAGCCTGGGCAGGTGTAATGCTCCCAGAGGTGCCATTCCCAAAACCCTCAGATCCTTGCTTTCCAATTTGCTTTTTTGCTCTAGGATGCTGAATCTCTTTCTCCAGGAATGTTTCGTCTCCCTGAGGCTTTTCTGGGGCTTGCTGGCTGCTGTTGCGGGGGATCACTCAGACACTCAGTCTCTTTTATTGGTCTTGTCCATCCTCGTCAGCAGGGAATTTGTAGCCCTGATTGTGATTATTCTCTTGGGACCTCTCTGGAATAGCATCTCCTGATGCCACAGGTAGCTCTGGCACCCTAAAATAACATATTCGGGACAAACCAAGGGATGGTTCTGCAGGGAAAAATGGTGAAAAAAAATATTGCTGACTTGGCTGCAAAAATGCAGCAGCCTAGCCCGTGAGAAAAATCCCCTTTTGTTCTGTTTTTCTTCTTTTTCTGGGGAAGATCATGCTCAAAGCATTCCCAGGCAAGGAGGCAGCTGTGCCCAGAATCTTGGGCACAAACACTGCCCTGGTTTGGGCGAGAGTGCCCAGGCTGAATGTTTCCACCTGCACAGGCAGCACAGAGGGAATATTCCTCTGCCCTGAATTTCCAGGTGAAGAATGGATCACCCAGCAAAGCCAGGAGCTGCATCCTCGCTGTGCTGCAGGGCTTTTCCCTCACGGAGAATCCAACACCGGGAGCTCAGCTCCTCTTGATCTCCTGCTGGACATCCCAAATATTCTCCTGTGGAAATGCCATCCTCCCCAGAGGCTGGGTTATTCTTTCAGGTTATCGAATTCCAAGGCTCACTTTTTGGAAGAAACCCAAGCTGGTTTATATTGAATTTTCCCCCTGGGTGCTCCTCCCGTGGCACAGAGGGAATGTTGGCAAGGATTTATGAATAAGAGAAGATCTCTTCCAGTGAATGGAAAAGGTGGGGCCCTGTGAGGAGAACTTCCCTCCTGTTTGGATGTCTGGGCATCAGCGGGTTCTGGGTAGGTGCTCTTGTTAACCTTTAACATCTCTGTTCGTGAATTCACGTGCTCCAACACTTCACCAGTGTTTCTGGCTTGCTGTATTTTCATTCACACCCTGGTTGTTGCCACCAGATGAGACTAAAATCCCATTAAATAAGGCCCAGCAACAGCTTGCTGCTTTTTCAAGGGCTCCTCTCCAATTTTCTGGCAATATTGAAAGAGCACACTGAGTTCACCTTTCTGTTTATCTCAGCAGAAATTCAGTGGCAAAGTCAACAAGTTTGTTTTCCATCCAGCCTGGTACCTAATTTTGACTAATTTAAACTCATTTCCAAGCCATTCCCAACCCATTTGTAGGTGATGGGTGATGTCTCCTTGCTTGGGCAAGGAAACACCATCTTCTTAGGGTAAAGGAAATTTGGGGTGAGTGGTGTAGTGCTCCACCTTTGCCCTGCCCTGGGCTCCTGGATCAAACGGAACGGGAGAAAATGATTTGGGATTGAATTTTTTTTTTATTTCTTCACCCATCAGAGACTCAGGGCAGGATGTGCCCGTTGCCCTCCTGGTGCCAGGATGGCTCCCACTGGCTGGGATGGAAAATACCCTGGCTGGGAAAGTGGGATTTAGTTAGAAACGGGATGCGATGAACAACCAGCAGGAGGAGCAGCAGATTGGGGCAGCGGAGGCTGGAGGAAAATCCCCGTCCCAAAAACCCACTCGGGCCCCACCTTCCTTAAGGAAAAGCCTCCTGATTGTTTTTTTTTCTCCTATCCCTGGAGGTTTATCTGTAAAAGCCTTCATTTTGTCACACCTCAGAGAGCAGGGCCAGTGCCCTGTGGCTGCTTTTGGGCTCTTTATTTCTCGCTCGGGACCCATTAAGGAGCTGCTGTTCTCCAGCTTCCCAAAACCTCCAAATGCTCTGAGCGTTGCATTTAGCAAGGCTAAACAGAGCAGAGGATGAGGTTTAGCACTAGATGATGCTAAATGCTGGCTTTTCAAAGCTCTGGGCTTTTTCCCCTTGCAGCGCTGCTCACTTCCCACAGCCACAGGGGCAGAGTGTCCAGGACGACGCTGGAATAGCTGGAGGGTGCCTGGGGCCGGGTCCATTGGGTCAGCACCCGTCTCCCTGGCATTTGGGAGCCTTGTCTTGACCATGGTGCCTTTTTAAGCACCTGCCTTCCTGCTCAGCTCCCGTTTCCTGCCAATTCCTCCCACCCTGGCCCTGGCGGCTCTGGTGCTCGCTCCTTACCCCACTGCTCCACGCACAGAGCCCCGCAGACGCTGCCTGAGCTCCTGCGTGGACTCACCCCACCTTTCATCCCCCATCCCTCAGCTCTGGGGGCTCGGAGCAGGCGGATAGCTCTGCTTCCAGCTCCCAGGGTGGAGGGAAGGCTTGGAGAAGGCTGAGTTGCGTGGAAGCGGGGGGTGACATCTTCTCATCCCATCCCTCGGCTTCACAGAGCCCTCTTCCCTACGTGCGAGCCTGGAGAAGGGAAACTCCTCTCCAGGCAGGCTCTCCCTGGTCGAACGGGAAGCCTGGGACGTTCAGGGAGATCTGAAGGAGGACTCTACAGATGTTCAGCATCCCTTCCTCCCCCGTGATGGGAGGCGGGAGCCGCGTCCTGCATCCCCGCCAGGCGCCTTCCCACCGCCCCACGCCCGCTCTCTCCTCCCCGCTGCCGCCGAGACTCTTCCTCTCCCCCTCAATTATTTTTATTTTTTTTTTCGGGGTGCCAATAAAGGCAGGCTCCTTTAATCATCCCCAGCTTTAAGAGGGAAAAGGGAGAGCGCCAGGGAGAGAGTGCAGTGAATTTAGAGACTCATCTTACCCCACCATGTTAATTATCTCGGCTGTAAAAAAGAGGTCAAGGAGAGGAACTCTACTAAATAGGCCGACGTTGGCATGAACAGCTCCTAAAGTGAAGAAGGTAAGACTGAACTTTACTGGAACTTTTTTTTTTCCATCTCTTCAAAAAGCTCCTAGATTAAAGCTCTGATATCCTTTTTGTTGAAATCTCATGGATTCTGAAGCTCAAATGGCTGGAAGGAAGCCCAGATAATTTTTTTTTATCCCAGTCACTGAGAGGCTCAAAGGTTTTAAGTCCTGCCCCCATGGTGAATTGCCGAGTATATGGGAATACAGAAGAACCTGGCACATAGGTGTTCTGGCCATTGTTATCGAGAGGGAGAAAAATAAAATAGCTCTCTATGTAGGTCAATGACCTGCTCTTTGTTGTCAGTAAAAAATTAAGGATGACCTAAAATCCACTACTCGACGAAAAAAATAATAAAATAAAAAAAAAGGAGGCGAGGTAAAGTAGTCTCCCCCTAATCAAAGAGGAAATGTTTGTGTTACCCAAAGCTTGACCTCCTCAGTCTCTAACTTTAGCAAAGTCTTTGCGATTGAAAAAGCAGTGGTCGAAACCTCAAACCCTGTCTGAAATGTCTATTAATTTTTGATCTTTCAAGGGAGTCGGCTTAGTTATTGTAGAAGCCCCCGTAGCGCCGGGCGCCGCAGTTAAGGGGCTCTCAGCATTTCCATTATAAAGCCCCAATATTCCAGGGCTTACAACTCAGCTGTGGCCACGTCGGGGCTGTGTGATCCCCTTGGTGGCTGTGCTGGCTCACCCGCCGTCCCCCTCCGCCTTCCGAGGGAACGGAACACGCAAACCAGTGAGAACAGCTCCGTTTTTACACAGATATATGTAAAACGGTATTTTTTCCCCCAAAGCTTGGAAGCAAAACCAGGGCGCCTGGACCTCTGCGGTCCAGGAGATCCTCTGCAGGCACTGGGTTGGTTTGGTCGCCCCATCTCTTCAGGGGGAGAAGCCCAAAATCAGGGAATCTCAGGGGTTTTAGGATGAGGCTGGAGGCTGAAGTTTAAGGTATAAAGGGAGCTCGGGTGAAGGAATTAAAGCCAGCTCCTTATAAATTATAGGGCTGCTTGTAGCATCCTCCCTTTCCCATCCCATTCCCTCCAGCCCTCATGGCACCAAGGATGCATTGGATTCATCCCTAGATTTTTGGCTGAATCAGATTTTGATTTTTGGACGTCTTGCAGAGACTCTTCTATTGATAAGCAGAGATCAAGTCTTTCCCTGTCTGGCTGCTTCCCTTCTCCAGAATTCTTTCCCTGTGCTGTGGTCCATGATATGTTGAAACCTTGCTTTCACCACCTACTTCCAGTTAATCTTGCCTGCCTGGAGGGCAGAGGATTGAAGCCAGGCTGGCTTTTCACGGAAGCTGGCAGGTGATGGAATTCACCGTGGCCTTAAGCAGTTTCATCAGGATATCAAGTGGCTGAGCTCTTCATTAAAAAAAAAAAAAGGAAAATATCCTGATTCCGTGTGTCTGATGATCCAGGCACTTAAAGCCCTACAGAAACGTATTTTTCCGTATTTTTCCGTAGTTTTCCAGGCAATTTTTATGCTCATCTGTGTGACGCTGATCCAGGGAGAGATGCGGGTGCACACGGAGGAGCCTCAGCCCTGCCCGTGAACCAAGGTGGATCCGCACGTGGCTTGCGTGGGGTGAGGGGGTGGGAGGATTGATTAACATCCCACAGACCCATCCTGAGCATCTCCTGCTGGATCTGGGATGCAGGACGTACCCATTTTAGGAGAAACAGTCAGGAAAGAGGAGGAAGGAAAAGCTGGGACTGGTTTTCTCCTGTCCACGGGAAGAAGATTTAGGCTGTGCAACCTGCCTGGCACTAAAATGTCCTTTTTTTTTTGTCTCTGCTGCAGCAGCTGGGAGATGTGGGAGCATGTGGGAAGCCTCGCCATGGATCGTGGCATCTTTTTGCTTCCCACAGGCGAAACTCCTGGGCTCTGTGCCCAGGGGATGCACGGCGAGGTCATCGCGGAATCCCAGAACGGTTTGGGTTGGAAGGGACCTCAAAGCCCATCTCATTCCACCCCCTGCCACTGGCAGGGACACCTCCCACTATCCCAGGTTGCTCCCAACCCCATCCAACCCGGCCTGGAGCCCTTCCAGCAGCAGTGGGATGCTGACAGGGGCCCTGTCCTCACCTCAGGGAGTCCCGGGTGGTGCAGAGGTGCAGCGGGGCCGTCCCCTCGTCGCTCCGCAGGTTGGGGTCGGCCCTGTACTCCAGCAGCAGCTCCACGCAGTCGCTGTGCCCCGCCAGGCAGGCCTCGTGCAGGGGTCCCTGTCCCCCCGGGGCCAGGTCGGGGTCGGCCCCGCGGCGCAGGAGGTGGCGCAGGCAGTCCTGGTGGCCGTGGCGGGCGGCGAGGCGCAGCGGGGTGCTCAGCTCCCGCCTCTCCTCCAGCGCCCACAGCCCTGCGGGACACGGGGATGGGGTGAGCCCCCGGGTTCCCACCTCCTGCCCACCAGCCTGGTGGGCTGAACCAGCTCCAGACAGAGCTTTTCCCGTTTTTCTCTGGCAGCTTTAGGTGGGCCAAAGGGGCTGGTTGCACTCGGTGGCTCTGACTGCAAGAGGGGAAACAAAACTCCCTCGGTGTGTGCTCATCCAGGAGCAGGATTTCACGTGGAATGAGGTGGGCAAGCCAATGCCCTGCCGGCCACCAGGGCACACAATCCTGTGTGCGAGAGGCTGGCAGGAGCTAGAAGGCAGCTCACGAATTCCCCAGGGAGGGAAAGGCTGTCTCGGCCGGGAATGAAGGCACCCAAGCCGGGTGGGAGCGTGTTGGGAGGGTGATGGAGGGCTGGGCGTGGGATGTGCTGGGTTTGGGATCAGCCAGAGCGAGGAATTGCATTTCCCAGCAGCTCCAGGACCGGCTGGACCACCTCCTGAGCATGGTGCTCCATGAGCACCTGGGACCACGGGGAGCATCACCTCAGGAGGAGGCACCAGGTACCACCATCCTGAGGGCATCTCATCCCTCCCAGATAGGACCATGAGGAATTTGGGCTGTGGGCCCTGCTGAAAGCATTCCCAAGCTACAGGGTGTCTAATCCCAACCTGAAAAATCATGTGGACGCACAGATTTTACACTTCCAGTGGGTTAGTATGCGCAGAAGAGAAGAAAATGTTAAAAGTGATGAATATTTATGGCCAGAACCGTGGGCTAACCAGAAACCATCCACCTTGGGAACACTCAAGGCACCTAAATGCACTGCACCTCTCCTGTTTAGGGTTAGTAAACACCCATTTATTTCATTTTCCTGGCCTGGCCTTCAAAGGAAAAGTACCTGAGAGTCCGTAAGAGGCTTGGCTTTTCACCTGCCACTCCAGCTCGTTTTTACTGATCTCAAAGACCAGGTTGACATCTTGGTGGTGTCTCTCAGTCAGCTCCTGGAGGCTCCTCAGGTCCCCCGTGACCAGGGCTGTGTAAAACCTGGCGATGGGAGCACGAGCTGCTAAGGGATGCTCCGGATCCAACTTGGAGGAAACCCTCAGCTTTGCTGTCACAGCTCCGGGTGTCTCGCTCATTCCAGTGCAGGTCCTGCCTGGGGGGATAGCCAGGCTTTTAGAGTTCATTGTTTCCATCCTCTCGGCTCATTGTCTAATTATAATCCAGTCCAGGCTCTGTTGTGGCGTATTTATAACTGCAGAGGGGTTGGAACACGATGGACACGGGGTACAATGAGGGGCAGGTCACCAGGCCGTGCTGCAGCAGCACCTCTTGCATTAAACTGCTGGATTATTTGCAGAATCTGAATAGTCCAACAAATTTGGGACAGGGGTGTTTAGGCTGGGAGCAAAACGGTGCCTGGTGTTGAGGAAAGTAAAAAAAAAAAAAATAAAGAAATTTAGTCAGCTGCTGTCTGTCCCTCCCCAATAACCTTATTTGTGTCCTCTGAGCTCTGGGAGGTTTTTTCCCCCCCTCTATTTTCCTTTTTTCATTAAGGTGCTCGTATGAGATTCCAACCTTGCAGTTGCTCTCTGGAAAAATCCGGGCTACGCGTTACTGGCCCAGCCTGGAATGTTGGGATGTTCCTGCAGGGATGCAAAGGCCAGCGAGGTACAAATCCTCGTGGGGCTTTGGCAGGGGAAGCTGCTCTCCCAGCCAGGGCCTTGTATAGGAGAGAGAAAGCACCCAGACCCTGCTGCCACTGGAAGCCAGCACAGCTTTCCCTGTTCCCACTGCTCCTTTCCTCAAGGTCACCGGAGAAATCCGTGGTGGGGACGGGAATAGAGATTGGCATCTCGTGACTTGGAGGCTCTGGGAGACAAAAAGCCTCCTCTTCCCAGCCCTCCCACCCACCTCTTTGGGGAATAAACACGGTCAGGGCAGATTTTGAGATGACAAAGCAGAGCTGGTTCCCTCTGTGTGGAGTCAGCCTGAAGCTGGGAGAAAATTTTGGGACCTTGCTGGAGATCCTCAGCATCCAACACCCCCGTGCTGCCGGAGCCACCTGAGGTTCCTCTGTGTGTGTCCTCAGCATGGCTCTGGTGACATCCACCTCTAGCCCTGGAGACTGTGAGAAGAGCGTGGAGCCCCAAAAACCCCACGGTGTGTCCATGCAGGATGGGGTTTGCTGAGCCAAGGGGTTCTTGGTGAAGGACCCCAGTTTTTAAGGGCCCTGTTCACAGGAAGCAGCACTGGGAGCTAATGTGAGGTCACCCTAGGTGGTCTTCCCTGTTTTCTCCTCCTTTTCCCCTTTCTCTCAAGGCTGCCATTCCCACCTGGCTGTCCACAACCTCTCCATTGGTTCAGAGCCTCCAAACCCCCTCATTTTTCTCTCTGCTTTTACCCCTTGTTGCTGTTCTGCTCCAACCAGTCTCTCTGTGCCCATTCCCCTCTCTGGTATTAGCTGAACCACCTCCTCCAAGCGCTGCTCTGATATGAAAAACATCCTTGTTATCCCCTGGGGTCCTTCAGCCAGCGCAGGAGAAGGTTTGGAGATCCAGGGAGCAGCACAGACAAGGATCATTTACCTCAGGAACTCATCCTGGGTCGCGTTTCCAGAGCCCTGGCTCGCTTTTCCTCTCCTCTCGTTAGCAACCCTGCAATGCTTTTGTGGTGACGTGGAGGAATCCTGCCTTCACGTGTCCCTGCTCACGCCAAAGCGATCACCTTCCCCACGCAGGGATTACCTCCCTGGGTAAATTTAGCAGGGAGTCCAGACTTGGGCTAATTTCGTTGGTGGGGGGTGTGTGTGTGTGTGTCTGGCACTCAGTTGCCCTTGAGAGCGTGCTGAAACACCCCGTGACCCTTCTCAATCAGCATCTATTTGCATATAAACACTCGAGTCTTGAGCCAGGATCGACTCGTGGCTGAGGGAAGGGGTTAAAAATAACCTGGGACAGCAAGAGTAGAGAGAAAAGGTCCCCTTGGCACACAAAACCCCAGAGCCTGAGCTCCTGCCAGCTGAGTCAAATGCTGTTTCCACCCAGGAGTGCAGAGTGGTGTCGGGACGAAGCGATGCTGCTGTGGATTGAAGGGAGGTGGGATGTACTGCAGAGAGGAGCCAGGACAACTCTGCACATCCTGGGGATGGCCAGGAGCAGGGGGAGAACTGCCTGGTAGGGTTTAGAAGGAAAATGAGGGGGTTTTGACTGCTTGTAAAGCACTTGGTGCCTTCAGGCAGCAAGTTTGGGTGGTGGAGGAAACCCCACAAGCCTCTCCTCTGCCAGTGCTGTGCTGCAGGGCCTTGGGCACATCACCTGTCATCACACCTTTGTGATCCCTGAGGATCTGAGGGTCTGATCCCGCAAAAAAGAAGCCTGGGATCATCCTGCTGTGTCCTTCCTTCAGCAGGGATGCCCCTGCACAGACCAGAGCCCCAAAAAGGGGTGAGGGTGAGCACTTGTAGCCTCGCACTCATCAATCTCCAACGCGGGGGGAACATCTTCACCTCCCCGTGCCCCGTTTGCAGAGCACACCTCACTGAGCAAAGCATTAAGCATTTCCCTTCCTCAGATCAAGGGTGTCTATTAATAAGGGTTTGAATTGCCTGCTCCAGCTTCCCATTACCGGGAAAACTCATTCCTGGCACAGGCAGGAGCGCGACACACGGCAGCAAAAGGGTTTAGAGGGAGCTCGTCCCCCAGGTTCAGCTGCCACATCACTCAGTCCTCACTGTGGGGGGATCTCAGCCCTTGCCCTGCTGGCTCCAAAAACCCACGAGGCTGCCTTAAAACATCCAGATGTGCAGGTGTGCAGAGCTCCTGGCATCGCCACCCTGATTTACAGCTGCCCTCCGGCAGCAGGGAATGGCATTATTATTGTTATTATTTTTCCGGGGACACTTCCAGCACGGTGCAGGAGCCTGCAGCACTGCAGCTTGCACCCCCTCCCAAATAACTCAAACGAGGTCCCTGCGATGGCAGTGTCCCCTCAGCACCCCGTGGCTGTGGGACTGAGGGGTGGGCAGGCGGGATGGCAATGCCACCACGCCACAGGACGAGCCACCACTGCCCCAAACCTACCTCGGCTCTCCTGGGTGATGGTCAATCATCCCCCCCGGGTCACCATCCCTGTCCGGCCAGGGTGAGGCGTGAGGTTCAATTCCCTCTCTGGGAGCCAGGTGCCACCTTGCAAAGAGCCACCCTGTCCCTGGCACGTCCCCAAGTTTATATTTGCAGCTCTCCATGTGACAGCACTGCCCAGTTATGTGGCTGGGTCGGACCGTGGGATGAGCCCCTGCCAACACACACGTCCCTGTGCCTTGAACCACCCCCCAAAAATACTTTTGCAGATGCTGCTGCTGCAGCTCAGCTCTTCTTTAAAAGCTGCCGCCCGGTGAAATATAAACTCGGCCCGAGGCTGCATTGATTTTGGCCAGTTTTTAATGGAAATTAG
Organism: Cnemophilus loriae; assembly: GCA_013397755.1. NCBI lineage: Eukaryota > Metazoa > Chordata > Aves > Passeriformes > Corvidae > Cnemophilus > Cnemophilus loriae. The sequence continues at coordinate 456,300 of VZTF01000158.1, forward strand.
ATAATATTTAAGCATTTCCCTTTAACAGCTCCATATAACATGGAAAGGTCCTGTGCTGCAGTTGGTTTATAGTGGCCCATCTTTGTCAGATGTAAATAATTCAATTAAAAAAAAAAATCCAAACTCTTTCCAGTTATAACAGCACAATTTTCTTTTTTTTCTCCCCCTTTCCCCATCAATTATAGGAATAATTAAAAAAAAAAAGAAAAAGCTATTAGCTTAAGTAAAAATCCAAGGCTTCCCTTGTCCCCACCTCCCTGCTGAAGAGCTGCAGCTGTGTTAATCACCCCCAGGAATTCAGTCCTGGGGCACATCCTCTTTTAAAGGTGAAGGGGAGCCCTCCCAGTTATTTAACCCCTGAGTTATGTGCTCATGGAATGTCACCCCATGTGCCAGGCTGGAAAACCAGCTCGGCCTGACCCTCCATCACATGTGTCCCACACAGCCTCAGGATTAGAGGCTCCGTGTAGGGTCCAGAATGTTGGATTCCCTCCTGGGATGGGAGACACCAAGGGTGTGATGTGCCACGTGTGCCATTGCTCTCAGACTGCCACCAAAAAAGGGTTTTATAGAGGATTATAAGGTGAGGACCCAGCACTGGGCACTTCAGGACTCAGATCCCGGTCCTTTTCCTGTAACTTGTGGAATGTGAAGCAGATTCACCCCATTCCCTAGCTGGAATTCCACCACTGTCATCGCTGTGGGAGGTGGAAACAGAGGAGCTGGATGGCACCACGAGCTCCAACAAGCCCTTGACTTGGTTTCGTGTCATCCCGAGCCGTTTTGCTCCTGAGCACAATTAGTTTTTGACACCTGAAAAGCGCCAGGTAGTTGTGGAAGTTATTTATGGATCAGAGGATGTTTTTCCCAAGCACACCCCAACTAGAAAGTTATGGAGATAATTGCTTGCCCTCTGGCACGCAGAAGAACAAACCCAGCCATCCCTCGTTGCCCACACCCGTTTCTGGGGGATTGATTTATCCCTTCCCACTGGCCACATCAGAACTTGGCCTGTCAGCGTTAATTAGTGGGGCCTTGGCCCGGTTCATTAGGGCTCCCACCTCTCCTCGGAGCAGCTGCGCTTCCAGGAGGGAACCACCTGGTTTGCCTGCTCGGCTCTGCCCCCATTCCTGCCCCCTCTCTCCATCACCTGTGGGGCAGGGGCTGCAAATTACAGGTTGGTGTGCGGTGGGAAGAGCAGCCGGTGGTGGGATCATCCGTCACGGCAGGGAGCTGTCAGCACGTTGTCCCCACTGCCACCCCCTGCCCTCCCCGAGCTCAACCCCGCTCTGGATGTGGAGTGAGGGGGGCCAGGACTTTGGGATGTCCCTGACATTGCTGAGGGGTGAAATGCGGTGTCACCAGCAGGGCAGGGACATCCCAGGACTGGGAGATCTGAGGGAGCAGGGATGGGTTCATAAATATAAAATGGAATGGCGGCTTAGGGCAGGACCCTGCTTTAGGGTTCTGGGTGGGTCAGAAATAGGATTGGGCATGTTTTGGGGCCATGTGTGTCCACACCAGTGACCCTCCAACCCATCCTGATGGCAGAGGAGGGGCTGCTCCCCACGGGGGTGTTGTGGAGGCCACTAGCACAGGCTTCCATCGGGCTTGGAAACTCCACCAAACCCTCAAATTCCAGGCGGGCCTGATGCCTTTTAGCATTTCTCCCTGTCCAGCACCCCCTCCCTCCCCGAGAGGCTTTTTGGGAGCGGAGTGGTGGCATTTGGGATGCAGCCGTGTGAGTAATTAGAGTAATCATGGGTGTAACTCCCCAAACTTTGTGCTGAGCGGTGCTAATGGCCCGTTTGCATGATTCCCATCTCCCGCTAATCTCCCAGCCCTTTCACTGCTCCAATTACTAATGAGGAGAAATCAGGATTGCACCCAGGCCTTAATCTCTCTTTAAGTTTTCACTAGGGCTTAGAGCCCACCGCGCCCTGTCCAGTTTTAGTGGCTGACCATTTTCCTCGCTCTCCAAATAGTCTTTTCTCCTAAAGCGTTTCCTTTTCCCTCTTCTTTCAGCCCATTCTCTTTCCCCTCTATATATTTTTTTTTTGATTCCTGGAGTTTCATCTTGAGTTGTTTTTACTCAGAAAGCCAAAGTCTTTTTGAGGCTCCGCTGGTGGGGAGGCAGGGTGGCTTCTCCTTGCTGCCCACAATCCCAAGAGCTGGGACCAACAGTGATGTGCCGGGGGTGGGAACGTCCATCCTCGCCACATCAGTGGCCGATGAGTTTCCCCTGCTGTGAGGGCAGCAGGTGATTTGGGTTTCCCATTTGCGGATAAAAGCCTTGGACCCCACAATTCCTCGGGTTTTGTTGGTTTCTGGTGGCGGAGGCAGAACTGGCAATCCTTTTCCTTCCTGCTAACCACAGACCAGCTCTATCCATGCAGAAGCTCCTCCAGGACGAGAAGGTGAGTTCCTTGAGGTTGTTTTTCCGTGTTGCTGGGACCTGGCTCTCTTCTCCAGGCTCTCCTCGGTCCGGTTCCTCGTTTGCTGTTGCTTCTTGTGTGCTCTGGTGCTGCTCTCGCTGTGGGGTCCCTTCACCCCGTCCCGTGTTTCCATTAATTCCCTGGCTGCCTTTTCCCTGCTGGGAAAACTGGAGCGGGGTAAATCCTATAAAGCAAGGAAGCTGGAAAAGGGCGGTAGGAAACGCTGGTTTGGAGCTGCCCTCCTGGGAAAGGAGCAGCTTTATTTTGGGCTGCTCTGCCCCTTCGCTTCTGCGTGCGTTTAGTTGCGTCGTTAATGATGATTTTCTTGCTAATTTGAGCAACTTGAAGCATCCAGACTTGTCAGGAGAAGGGAATCCTACCCGTAGGAAGCGGCGTGGTTTTGTTCGGAGATGTGCAGAGGAGATCAGGGATGGGATCGGTCGTTTTCCAGAGGTCTAGGCAAAGTTGGAAAGGGTGTGGAGAGTTGGTATTTCCATCCTTTGGCTTTAAGGCTGCTGGGCAGAGCCTGGCAGTGCCCTGCCCCAGGCTGGCACCGGGTTTGGGGTGGGATGCGATTCTCTCCATCCCCTGGGGTTTTTCCCTGCTGTGCCAAGAGAGGGAACCACAGCCCCAAATGATTTGGGGGATTTTATGCAGCTTGTTATCTTAGGTGTAGGGTTTTTTTTTTTTAATTTTTTTTTTTTATTTGAAATCCCAGCACGAAATAATCCTCTTTTTCTGGTCGGAATAGAAATGGCTTGATGCCACGAGGCAGAAAAAAAAAAAATAAAAAAAATAAAAGGCAGCTCTACCCAGTGCTGTGCTGATTTGCAAGGCTAGTGAGAGACTACAGAAAGCGTTTTCAAATAGACTCCGATATTTTCAGTGCTTGAAGAGGGCCCGACTACATGACACCTTTTTTGAAGCCCTGATTTACAATGGCCCCAGGCTGAGTGCATTATAATTTGCTGCGAGAAGTTCCAAAGTCGCAGTACTTTCAATAATGAGGAGAGAAACCCTAATACGAGAAGACTTTTCCCTTTCTTTTTTTTTTT
>VZTF01000158.1:459817-521159 GCA_013397755.1 Cnemophilus loriae
TTTTTTTTTTTTTTTTGTATTGTGTTTAATGAAAAGCTAAAAATGTGCTAATTTGTAAGTCCTGTTGTGGAAGTGGCATCGGAGGCTTTTGAAATGCGTTACTGACTTGGGGAGTATTAAGGAAAAATGACATTTTGCTACTAGCAGAAAAGTCAATTATAATGTTTCCACACTTTAGAAAATTGCTGATGCAGGATGGGAGTTAATAGAACAGTCAGCTTCACTTTGTGTTACCGGATTTGGGGGGGGGTTTTGCTGAGAAACGTTCGGCTTGTTTTTTAATTCTGACGGCAACTTCAATAATGGGCTTTGCCGCAGGTGCCGCGTGGCTGGGACTCGTCTCAGGGAGGGTGTGATGTATTCCCTCGGGTTGTTCCCACCCGGAGCTGGTCCCTGTGCCCGCCTGGCGTGCCGCAGGCTGCACGGGAGCGGGGAAAATCAGCATCAAGAAAGATTCAGCGTTTTGCAGTCACTTTGATCCCTCCCCGGTGGTGCCGGAGCGCTGAGCCTGCTGCAATCTGCAAAAGAGCCCTGTTCACTTACCTAAAAACATTTAAAGCCAGGAACAGGAGGAAAGAGCTGTCCTTCCCCACTGTGCTCTCGATGGAGGATTTTTTCCCCATCTCCTGGAGAAGAAAACAGCAGAAAACTTCTCCTGAGCTCTTGGGGAAAAGAGGGGGTGGGAGCTCTGGGAGACTCGTTGTGGTGGCCAGAGAGTTTTAGTGCTGCTGGTAAAAATCCTGATGCTGGAGCCATCCCTTTCAGGCAGGGAGAGGCAATCCCAAAAATCCCATCTCTGGATTAGTAGGGGTGAGGAGGCAGAACAGCTCATGCCCCTCTATTTTCACCCCCTGCCATGGGCAGGGACACCTTCCCCTATCCCAGGCTGCTCCAAGCCCCGTCCAACCCGGCCTTGGGCACTGCCGGGGATCCAGGGGCAGCCTCAGCTGCTCTGGGCACCCTGTGCCAGGGCCTCCCCACCCTCCCAGGGAGGAATCCCTTCCCAATATCCCATCCACCCCTGCCCTCTGGCAGTGGGAAGCCATTCCCTGTGTCCTGTCCTGCTCCAAGCATGGCTGTATTTAAAGCATATTAAAATCCACAGGGTAGGAAAGTGCCACGACTTTATTTCTTCTGCTCCCTCTTCCAGGTGTTCCAAAGAGGGGTTCCTGCTTGGTGTGGTTAAAATTGGAGGATGAGGGAGTGAGCATGAAGACTTTTATAAAAAAGTCGTGTCATCTGTAGTTCTCCTGGGTTTGCAGGAAGCAATTAAGCCAATTAATTTATTGGTAAATTATCTGATGATGAAGTACAAAATAACTGCAATGAAACGCTGACATTCACATTAATACCAAATTAGTTACTGTATTATGACTGTTCTTACAATGAATGCCCAGTAATTTAATAGTAATGGGACATTTAAATAATTTAGCTGATAATTCTCTAGATCACTTACATATATAAATGGGCATGACAGCTTCTTCTCTCAACTTTGCTGCTGCTGGATTGCCTCCCACCTCCACACTGGGAGGCAAAGCAGCCTGGCCCCCCTCTTTGCTGCCCCTCACAGCTCACCTTTGGCAGGATTTTCCTCCTCCATCAGATCATGGGAGTGCTGCAGCTGGGAAGCAGAATGCAGTCGTGCTGGGCTTAGCAAAGCTACAACCTTCTTACCTCTTTCCATGAGAGATCTCTGGGTGGAGATGTTGGAGGAGCATCTCTAGAGGTGTTCCTGCGAGAGCCTCCCGGTGGGGAAGGATGTTGGAGATCCAGGGCCACTTCATTGAGTAATTCAGTAAATACTGAAATTACTCTCTGTTGGCTCTGCTTGATGCAGCTGCTTCATTCGTTTTTCAAGTAGCTGCACTCTCTGTAATAATAATTATAAACAGCATTAAAGTTGCTCCTCGTTCTTCCCTCCCCATCCCCAAGAGAGGCCTCTCCTGAGGGGAGAGCAAGGCCTTGGCAGCCACCCGGGGCAGAGGTTTTCTGCTTTATGGGATGCTTTGGGTTGGAAGGGACCCTAAAGCTCATCCAGTTCCATCCTGTGCCGTGGGCAGGGACACCTTCCACTATCCCAGGTTGTTCCAAGCCCTGTATGGAGACACTTCACCACCACTTCGTCACCTCCTGCACCCGTGGATCTGTTTGTAGTTAAGCAAGCTGTGGCTTCTAGATCCCCACAGAAAGAAATAAATGCAAGCTACACCTAAAGGATAAATCCCCCAGTGCTTTTTCCTCCCGTGAACTGGTAAATACCGGGCAAAACCTGCAGGTTTGTGAGGGTTCAGCATCCTCCCTGCACCTGTGCCCTGGAGATGGATGTTGCCAGTCAGCTGCTCTTACTTTGCTATCGAGATTGCACTGAAGCTGCTGAAATATGAGTTAATGGGCTTGCTTACATCCTCCCGAAATGTGGTCCTTTCATCACATCACGCCGTGCTGTCAAACCTGTTGTGGAGAGGAGGATTCTGCTGTCGGCAAGATTGAGGGCAGAATTATCCAAATTAGTTTCCTCGCGGAGGAGAGCAGAGATGAGGGTTTTTTTATACATAAACCTCTCTGGAGAGCCTGGCTTTTCTCCCCAGGGATGAAGTTAAAAGCACCTTGTTTGATAAAACTGGGGGGGTTGCTGCCAAATTTGGGGAGCCAGCAGCCTGCTCCAAAGAATAAGGGAAGGAAAGCCAACGTTTGAAGCTGCACTGTTGGCATGAATGGATTGAACCCAGGGGTGACAGCTCATGGGGTCTCTTGTGTGGGTCACGTGGAGGTTCCAGCAGCTGGATTCCTGCTGGGAGAGCTGGGGGGAGGACTGGTGTCCATCAGAAATGTCCTGAGGGGTTGCACAGGGGAGATGTAATCAGAATTTCCTCTCCTACTGCTTGGATCTCCTTGGCAGGGCTGGAGGTGAAGCCTCGAGGTTGGAAGGGTGAATTCATGGGGAGCCCTGTACCAGACAGTGAAATACAGCCAGAAAGGACCACAAAAATCCCAAACTGGGGTGGCTCTATCCTGTGTGCTGGGATAGCCCACAGGGAGAAAATTCCCTTTATTAACCACACCTACCCAGTTCCCTGCACTGTGCACAGTGATACGACTGCTCGAACAATTTTCTGTGCAGTTAGTTACACCCAGCAATCCTCCCAAGCCTTTTTTTCTCAGGCATTCCTGTTCCCAGGAGTGGTTTTTTTCCATTTGGTTTCCTCTTAGGAGCAGGAGGGGCTCAATATCATCCCCTTCCCAGCAGCTTCCTCCAGCAGTGCTGCCCAACGTGTCCCTCCCAGGCTGTTGACACAGGCACAGAGAGGTCCCTCAGCTCCCTGCAGATGGTGGGCTCTGTATTTCCAGGTATTTCCAGTTACCTGTTGTCAAAGTCCACCCAGGAATTCTGCGATCAGAGGGAAAACCAGGTGTTTGTGGCTGTTTATTTGTAGAAGACCCTGGTAAATGTGATCCTGTGCCTGACACGGAGGTGGTGCTGGCTCCATCAGTGTGCTGTAGGATGTCCCAAAGCTTTAGGGTGTTCCAAGCACTCCTTATAAATCCTTTGCCCTCAAAATTGCTGCTTTGTGAGTGAACAGGGTGCATTAAGCAACAAATGCATTGCTATTTGTGCAAACAAGCTAATTAGGCGTTATTTTCTATGGCAAAATAGATTAAAACCAGATTTTGGTGGACATCCACCCAAATTATCAGCTGGCTGCTTGCCTTTTTTCTGCTCACACCCACATATATGAATTTGTCCATGCTAGGGTCTCAAAAGGGGTGAGTGCTGTTCCTCGGGCAGCTGTGTAAATATTCAGCTTGTGGTGGATTGCACGAAGTGCCTCCTAATCCATCCCAATTAAAAAGCAGTCTTTATGGCTGTAATAGTTTTATTGAGGACTGTAACGCTGTAGACCCACAGATATATAAAGCAGTTAGTTTTATAAAGCATATAGGATATTAAAGTCATGAAAGGCATTAAAGTGACATCAATTTTTAAGGAGAGTTACTTGCCGAAATAAATGAGTATGGCCTAAAAGTTGATGGCATGTTACAGGCCTGAGTAATGAACCCTTCTGCCCCCGAAAATCTCTTAGAATAAATAATGCTTGAGCAAGTCGGTGGTCATTAACTCTTTATCCTCTGAGAGCTACATGTTACATCTCATCTGATTTTTTTTTTTTTTTTAACGTTTAAAAATTCATTCAGGGAGGAATTCTCTTCTCTGGAATACTTATAACTTGAGGAGCATTCATCTGCCATGCCTTCACAGCGAAGTGGAGTTGTGACTGGGTATGGCCAGGTGAAAAAATCCTTGAGGAAGTTACTTTTTCCCTTTTCCTTTCTTTCCTTTTTCTTTTTCTGCTTCCTTTGGCCCCTGTGCCGCATTCCACGCTTTCCCCATCGGGGTCTTGGCATACCAGGCCTGGAGAATCAAAAAAGCATTTGTATGTTTTAATAAAATTAAAAAAAAAAAAAAAAGGCAAGACAGACCACTTAAACATTTTACTACTATAATGGAGCCTTCCTTAAAAAAACCCAAACCTCTTAAAATCCAGGCTGGCTGGTGGAGAAGCCAAAATGAAACCCTCAGATCTCTTGAGAACATTATTATACCAAGAAGTGCAGCAATTGATCGAGCTGAGTCTCATTAACAGCAATACTTAGCTGGGCCATTTGTGTTGCTATAGTTATGGAAATGTTAAATTCCACGATCAACCCGATTTCCAGAGAATATAGCTCTTGTCAGAGCTCCCTCTGCTCCAGACTTGGCAACAGACAAATCATCCCCTCCTCGTGCCTCTGCAAATCGATCCAGACAGTTTTGATTTCAATGAGGGAGCTTAGGAAGCAAAACAAACCCCGAACATTAAGAACCTGTTTATTGCTTTCAGATGCCTGCTCACAGGCCTGTGACTTGTAAATGATTTCGGTGGAGCTGCTCTGCAGACTTGCCCAGCTCCTGGGCTGTGATGTCAGGGAGGCAGCTCTAGGCTCTGTGAGAATAATGTGAAGTGAAGGAGAAGAGGAGGCTTTAAAGTCAGCACTGGGTGGGAATTACTCCTTCCCTGTATGTACAAGAACCTTCCTCAACAAAGTCTTGCCTAAACCAGAGATTAAAATGCCACCAGGTGTTGATGTGATTGATAAAATGCCTTCCTTCTTGACCATTTAATGCCACATCTCTGCCTCCTCCGCCCCTGTCATCTTCAGCCTCCCTCTCAGCGTGGCATCCTGCAAAGTCTGTCTTTCCCATCTGATCCATCCCAAATGCTGCCTCCAGCCTGAGCCTGTTAAGGCATCCCCGAGGAATTTGCCTTGTCCAGGTGCCCAGCGTGTGTTACAGGAAGAGAAGCTGGCAGAAAAGGGATTGGAAGGGTATGGGGAAGAACAACTCAACATGGTCCTCTCCTGGCCCCAGGTGGCACTGGCCAATGACTCTGAGGCGTTTGGCAGGAGAAGCCAAAAGATTTGGGATGTCTCTTCCTGTTCTCTTCACAATTCTTTGTTCAAATATTTCAATGCACAACAGTAACTTTTTGCCTCTTTAGCTGGTGTAACTGTTCCATGAGAGGAATGAAGTCAGCTCCTCAGACATGGCTAAAAAAAAAGTCTGTTTATCACCAGCACCTGAACTGGGATGGAAGTTACTGGCAGCAGTGAGTGATCAGAGTTACAATGTTTGCTTATAGGAGGCAAATGATGTCCACAGGCTTTGGAATGGGTTTTCTTAGGTAGTTCAGTGGCTGCCACATCCCTGGAAGTGCTCAAGGCCAGGCTGGACAGGGCTTGGAGCAACTTGGGATAGTGGAAGGTGTCCCTGCCTATGGGATGGGGTGGAACGAGATGAGATTTAAGGTCCCTTCCAACCCAAACCATTCCATGATTTTGGTCCAGTCACTACCAGGCAGAACTGGTGTGGTTAGCTGGCTTTGCCTCTCTAGCAATCCCTTCTGTGTAAGGATTTGTATCGACCACCCTGGTGCTCTAATTTATAATTTCAAAAAAACGTGGATGTATAATTGGGGCAGAAATTTGAGTAAATGGAACGGAGAAATCACATTGTCACAAATTTTGCATTATTTATATTCATTTTGGAACGCTGGCAGAATATAAATGGCAGACTGGGAGATTCATGCTTTCAGGGAAGAAGAATCAAAGATTCATCACAAGGCTAATCTTCATTTTGAATGCAGCCTTTTAGCTGCCCCACTTCCACAAGGGACAAAGCAAAGCAAGGGGAAAGGCCCAGGAAATGGCAGTGATTGGAAGCTTGGGAAGAGGGGCTTCTGTGTGAGGAGAGATGGGGATTACTGGAGTTAATTAATGCACAAGGCCATTTGGACAATCCTCTTCCCCTGTGCCACATTCCAGGTGCTGCAGCAAGGCTCCATGACATTTAAGGGAAGCAAAATTCCGACAGATAAAAGGAAATACTTTCTTAAGGGCTGTAATTAATGCAAGGAGATGATTGCCACGGGAGCATTTGAGCTGTGTTCCAAACAAAGCGCTGCCTGGCCACTTGGTGCTGTACAAAACAGGCACGTTTTACAGTGACTGGGATAATATTTTCAAGTTAAATTCACATTAAATGTTTGCTCTCATGTTTTCAGGGTACAAATGGATTACTGCTTGGAGCTGGGAATGATGGAGTATTTTTTTTCCCCTCTGCTGTAACACTGAACTGTTAGCCTTTCCCTGAGGAGAGATATTGGTTTAGCGAGGAAGCATGAGGGGGGAAAAAAAAAAAAAAGAGTAATTTGCCAAATATCACAAATGCTGCTGTGTTGAGCGAGCCAAATGGCTCTGGATGGAAATTGGGAAGTACTCAGCAGGGCTGGGAGAAATATGCACTATCATTAGGTCAGCAGTGGAAGAAGCCGTGGAGAAAGCTGTGAGAATCTGCATCCTGTTTGTGGTGGGAGCAGGACAACAAGGAAACCTTTCAGCCAGGAAAAGTGGAGGGTTCATCAGCACTAGAAGTTTCTGGGATGGAGAAAGCTCTTTTGGGGTCTCCTGGAGCAGTACAGAGGTGTTTTCTCATTTGGAGCCCGTGGTGTGGGCTGCCTGCAGCTCCCCTTGGGGCACAGCAGGGCTCTCTGCTCAGCGGCCAAGGATTTTTGTAGCATTTTTTAGGCTTGAAGGTGATCCATGGATATTTGAGGCACATGTAGAATCACACAACCAGACTGGTTTGGGTTGGAAGAGACCTTAAAGCTGATCCCAGTCCACCCCCTGCCATTGGCAGGGACACCTTCCACTATCCCAGGGTGCTCCAAGCCCTGTCCAACCTGGCCTTGGCCACTTCCAGGGATGGAACATCCACAGCTTCCCCTGGGCGCCCTGTGCCAGTGAATAAAATGCCCCTCAAATGCTCTCAGTTTTGCCCTCAGGATTTTATAGCCCCGAGGGCAGGGAGAGAAGAGGGATGGAGCTTGAGGCAGAAATTCATTTATTTGAAAGCCTGAGATGAAAACTTTCAAGGGAATTCTTGTTTGAAATGATTTAAGAGAAGGGCTTAGGTCTTGATCCCTGTGTGGACATGGAATGCCGAGGTTTTTTGGTTTCTGAAGGTGATATATCCAGGCTTGCTGAACACCTCAGCTCTGGAAGGAAAAGGACAAATGCATGGAATTAATGGCCCCTGTGTGTTTTACCTGTGCACGTGGAGGCCACTCTGCTCAACATGAGCAGCAGCAGGTTCAGCAAAGCACTCTGTGTTGCCTAAATAAGAACTGGTTTGGCACATCCCCAGATGGGAGAGATGGGTTTTGGTGCTGTTGAGCCCTAAATCATCATTCAAATAGCGAGGTGCCAACCCACCAGCACAGTGAGCGGGTCCCTACATCAAGTGTGGCAGGGAATGATAAAAGACGGGCAACAGAGCTCTGGGAGTCACCTGAAACGCTTCCTCCTCCTCTTTGTACACCGGGTCGTGCCTGGCCAGGGAAGTGACAAACTCAGCAGTCCTCAGTGGCTTCCTGGCCATCTGCAGCAGCCTCAGCTCGGTGAGGACAGCGTGCACCACGTCCACGATGTGTCCCTGGGTGAAGCCATCCGACACCTGGGCCAGGCAGTTGAGGTTCACCAGCTTGGTGAGGGCTCCGCCGCTCCGCAGGATGTAGCGCTTCCACAGCGCTGAGCATCAGGACGTGGAAAAGAGACGGTGCCAAAGACAGGAATTCACGGAAAGCAGGAGAGATATTTCTATTATTATTTGTTTTGAAACTGAAACGAGAAACTGAGGAGTATTGATCAGGAAAGGCAAGACTCCAATTTTTTTGCGTGTGTGTGCTTTCTTTCATCTTCAGATTTGCAGCATAGGGGCCTTTAGGCACGTGTGTTTTTAAACCCTTACTGATAATTTCTGGCCACCAGTCAGTACTTTTCAGCAAGTCATTAAAAGTGAGGTGGATGTGTGTGTAAAAATGGAAAGAAACTACTTGTGTGTACACACAGAACCTGTCCAGTGTTCCCATTTGGATGTGCAGGGTTAAGAACCTTAACCAGCAGCCTGCTTTTATTTCTGTGACCCTCAACACGGCTTATTCCTGCTGAACTGAGGGCTGCTGTGGGGGCTCCGTGTCCCAAAGCCTTGCAGCTATGCAGGCACGTGTTGCAAGGTGCAAATTTTCTGTGATTGGGGTTTTGAAAGGTAAATCTGTTTGTATCTTTTAGCTGCGAACCTCTGGGACATGATTGGTTTCTCTGGGGTTGTGAAGTGGCTGAGATTTTGCTTCCAAAAAACAGGAATAATACCAATTGTTTGGTTTATTTATGTTAAAGATCTGATTCAGAGAAATGTAGGAAAACTTTGGTGCTGTCTCTTCAAGATTTGCTTTAAAACGTTATATGGAAATATTTGGAAAAAAAATAGGAGATTTATGGATAAGAGGTTAAAAAAGGTTTCTTGAATGAGACATTTTGAGTCTGGTGTGCTTGAACGCTCAGATTTAGCATGAAGATGTTGGCTAGAGGTTGATGCTGCTGGAAAAGCTGCCTTGTTCTTCCCTGGACGTCGATACCCATATGGACTCGAGCCCATAACTATTGGCAGCTCTGTGCTGCATTTTTCACCCAAGCAAATTGTGGTCTCCCACTTGAATCGCACTCGTGCTCAATAAATATTGGCTGAATCACTAATTCATAAAAGAGGAATTGATGCACACAAGAGCGAGCACAGCCATATATTGTGTGCTGCAGCTCCTGGTGCAGGTGTGGAACACGAGGCGCTGCCTCGCTGGGTGATTAATGGCAAGAAATCAGTGTGGGATTGTGAATCTTCCAGTTTAATGATTTCCATTGTATATTTACTGTTCCCACTGAGCACAGATTGGAATACTCTGGTCTGTAACCAGAGGGAGGGCTGCAGCAGACAGGTAGCTGTGCACTGTGGCTTGCAAGTATTTGTTATGTCATTATTTTCCTGCCAAAACCTGTTTCTTTCCTTCTCAAATGGGGTGTCAGGCACTGAAAACTGACAGGATTGGGAGGTGAAGATCCTATTTCCATAGAACTTCAGGGAAGGTTGGAGCTGAAGAACAAGCCAGGCACTGTCTTAAACGAGGCAACATCAAAGAATTAAAGCTACACGTTTAATCTGCTTTAAAATACCACGAGTTAACTTTTTGAGGCATTCTTAGGTGTGCAGTTGAAATCCCTTAAGCTGGCCCTGTTTTTGGACTCCAAGTTAGTGGTAAGACTCCCAGAAGGTGACAGTTCAACCCTCAGAAGTGAGCACAGCTAAATTCAGCTGCTGTATCACCTCCTTTCTCTGGGTTTTACTCACGTCCCCTTATCTCTCAGCAATTTATCAGAGCTGTAACCTAACACGAAACACATTTTCCCTTGCTTGGTGACCAGTTCCCATCCACACCAGGAAAATTATGGAACGTGGGAGAGATTTACAGTGTGCCAGGCAGCCAAAATCTGCCTTGGACTCGCCCAAATGTGCATCACCTGGGTACCTTGGCTGCCTCTGAGGGATGCAGGATGAAATGGGACTGCACAATGTAAGAGTTTCGTGACAAGGTGATGCTGTGGACAGAGCAAAGAGGACCTGTGTGGCCAGGTCCCTGAGCCAAATGTGGGTTTTTTTTTTTATTGCTGTTTATTGCAGACTTCAGGGTGCTTAAAATCTCAAAACATTGGAAGTTTGTCTTATTAGACCGATTTACACGGCTTGGAAAAAACCCACTGTTTTCCTTACAAGCTTTGGGTCTCAGTACATGGAATATTCAATGAATTTTTCAGAGTTTGGGAGGGCCTGTCTATCACTGTAAACATTTGACAGACCAGACATGCAAAATTTTGGATGCCTCAACAATTTCTCTCGCGATCTGTAAGCACAAAAAGTGGAATTTGGCAGTGAGAAAATGTAGCCCTTCAGACATGGTTTGGTTTTTGGAGAGGCTGAGGGGCTGTGTTGTTTAGAGTATGGAGACTGGAAATCCAGAACTGCAAACTGGAACCAGAAATTCAGAATCCTGTGTTTAAAAAAAAAAAAAAAGCTTAAAAAAGAAAATGTGTGCTGAAATAGGATCTTGTGCTTCATGTAGGGGGAGAAAACCAGCTCAGGCTGAGCTTGGTGCACACTAAACTCACGGAAAAATGTGAATTGCTGGTGAAGAGTATTTGAAACTCTTCTCCCAACTTCCACTTTTATTATTTGGTCTTTGGAGTAGCCTGTATTGATTTAAGCTAAATTTTCAGGACTTGAGATGCACCAGAGGCACGACTGGAGCTGCAGGTCAGTTCTGAGGATAACTAGGCAATAGGCAGGAATTTTAAACAGTAGGAATAAGCAGGAGGATGACTTGAAATACTTGCCAAATCTCGTGAGGTAGTCAGGCTTAGGAATGAGGATGATTTTCTGGTAAACTTTGCAGAAAGGTCCCATGTTGGCATCGAAGGGCCTGCTGCTGGTGCCCACGAGCAGCACCCTGTCCTTGGGTTTCAGAGCCTTCAGGAACTGGGGCAGGATCTTTGCCAGGCCTTTGGAGTTCATCTGCAGCGCGCGGAAACGCGAGGAGGAAAGAGTCGTTAACGACGCTGACAGCTCAGAGTTAATGAGTTGGAGCTGGACCTGCTGCCTGCAACAGGATTTTGGGGGTTTTTTTAGTGGCCTGGTTGTATTTGGTGCGAGCAGATGAGATATCAGCACAAGCAGGAAGATTCTGCCTCCTCAAAATCAGTTTAACACTTGATTTCTGCTTCTGTTTTTGTGGGTTTGTGCCAACGCCTTTTGCTACTGAATTTGCTGGAAGGAAACAACTCATTTAAAGAAGGAAATCCTTATTTCCAGCTCGAGGAGAAATATTGCAGGGACCTGCACACCTGATGAACCTCGACAGGTAGAAAATTGTAGCCTAGTTTGGAATCCTCCCAGCCCTTGGAGGTTACGATTTTTCTGACTTCTAAGCCTGAAAAATACCCTCCCTATTTTTTTTGCTGTGATTTCTGCCTTGCCGAGGCTCTGAGAACAAAGGTTCTGGGAGCTCGGGGTTCATTTCTTTGCAGTAATTTACTACTTGACTTTGTACCACATATTTAACTACGACTTGCAGAGCGGATGAGTATTGAGCCAAACCTGTTATTGGAGGGTTATATTTGATAACGCTCAAGTGAATATTGGCTGGAGAAGCCTGATCAGGTTGCTGCGGTGTCCTTACTGTTAATCAGTAAGCTTTCCCACAAGTTTTGGGGTAGAGTAGCACTTTTTATTTTTCCTAAATAAGCTTGTCTTCACACAATACATCTGGTGGATCGTTCCTTTTCTTCTCGTAGCCGTGCTATGTGTTTTTCCAAGTGTGCCAATTGCTTAATCAAGATGATGAGTTGAGCACGTCTTAGCCCCAGGGCTGAGGATTCCTTTGGGGCCTGGGCCTGCTGCTGGCCAGGGTGACAGAGCCAGCTCAAAGTTTTGCTCCTGGATGAGCTATCCCTCAGTCCTGGTGCCAGGAATGTCACCCTGGGATGAGCACAGTGACTGACTCTCGCTTTGGCTTCTGAAGGCTGAGCTTAGCTCACCTTGGAGCAGCCTGGTCTAGTGGAAGATGTCCCTGCCTATGGCAGGAGGTGGGAACAAGGGGACTTTTAAGGTCCCTTTCAACCCAAACCATTCCGTGATTCTCCAAAATTCCAGCACTCCTAAGGGAGGTTCCCCAGCCTGCTGCTGACCTCCAGTTTCATGCTCTCTCCTCCAGATCTTGGATGTGCTGTGAGCTATTTGGGATGTGTGGGATTCCAAGCCTGGAGCCAACAGACTCCCACCAAGGGAAGAGACCTTCTGTTAAATGCCTGCAGGTTTTGGGGTGGGTAAAAAGGGGCAGAGGTGATACCCTAGACTCTGAGGTGGGCAGGACAAGAAATTTTTCCCCACTGATGGCTAAGCAGACAAGGGTCATGAGTAGTCCAGGCCATTTTTGCCCCCTAATCTTAATTTTAATCCCCATCTGCAGTTTCTGCCAAGGTTTGAGCCCAACGAAAGCCCCTCTCGTTGTGGGGACCACCAAGGGCACCGATCACTGCACACCCATCACCTCACCCAGCCCTTGCAGAAGGAACAGCCCCAGCCAAGGTTGGGTTGCCTCGTGTTGCCTTCCCAAAACAGAGGCTCGTGACCACCCCACAGACACTCTAAGAAAAAAGGTTTAATTTTTCACAGAAAGCTCTGAAAGCAAAATATTTTGCAGGCAACAGGAACTGGGGTGAATTGCTCCCTGTTGCTGTGACTATTGGGCAGTGTTTGAATTTTCTTCCCAATGGGGAAGCTACACAGGAGAGGAAGGAATGGAAGCAGTGGCATTAGGACTCCTGGGAGCCCAAAGAAAATAATCTGTAATTGTAACTGTTTAACACAGGCTCTTTGTTTTTGCAGTGGAAATTTATCCTTGTTACTTCATTGTTCGCTTTGGCTCCATCCAATTTCTCAAATTAATAGAGCTGAACAATTTAAGCTCATCTCAACTTTTAGCTTCTTGCCTCATATTTTGAAATTCTCCATTATTCCCTTTTACTTTCCGGTGCACTGATGAGCAGCGAGTGGACTATTTTTAAATAAAGCAAGGATAGGCTGGAAGAGAGAAATGTGACCTCTTGGGGGCTCTTAAGAAGTCACAAGACTCTCTTAAAAGCTGAAAAAAAAAAAAAAAAATTTAGTGAGACAAGCTATTATCAAGCAAGCTTTGGCAGGTCTGGTCATAGTGGTATGTGCTAAGCTAAGGAATCCACTTGTTCCTTTGTGTGGGATGTAGTGCAACAGGAGGAATTATCTGCACTGAAATAAAGAAGAACTCACCTCTTCTTCTCCCTTCGGTGCCCCTTTGGAAAATAATCTCTCCGTGTCTCCAATCCACACGACTGAAGGCTGCAACTCCTTGCCCACCTACGAGAAAATGGGGGAGAAAAGGCAAGGAGTTGATTAAAACGGCTGCAATTCCATACCTGGGAGCCTGTCCCCGTGCTTTTGAATCCAGATTTTCAGCAGCTCAATTAGCCTGGCTTATTTTTTTTATCCCCAGGAACGTTCAGCGCTCGTGGATAGCACTGCTCAGCAAATCCAACTCTTTCCAGTTAGGAATTGAGCATTAAGAGCCCACCCCAGACTGGATCATTTTGTCTGCCGTGCTTATCTTTAATTCCCCAGCACAAATTCGGTTGCTTTCCTGCAAAAGGAAGCCTGGATTTGGCGTTCAATGGAAAATCACAGCCCAAGAGCAGCTTTAGGCTGAGGCTGGGATCCCACCCTGGTTTTTCTGGATGGGGAGACAGGCTGTTGCATGAGAAGGGAGGGCACTGTAATCTTTAAGCAAAATAGTTTGGTGTGCAATCTTCTGGTTGAAACCCCAGCATTCAATTTGCAGTGAGCCCAAGAATTAAATTTGAAGGGAAGGAGGAGGGGGTGTCCACAAATGAGTTTTCCTGCTCCAAAGTTGGAGGCACGATACCTCTGGTTCACAGCAGGATGGCAGCAATGCTACAGGCTTTTTCCACATCCTGCACTCTTCCTTCCCCATTGCTATAGAAACGCCAGAGGTTGAGCCATTCCAGAGGTGCAGACGTTCTGCTGCCAAAATTTTAATCACTTTCCAGTGGCTCTCAGAGTTTGCTCAGCAACAAAAGCGACGGCTGGAGGAGTCAGCGGTAACGAGAGAGAGGCACAGCATCCTTCTATCCTGCCTTTTTTTTCCTTTTGCCTTTAATTCCCCCTAGTTGAAACTGCTGCTTCCAGGAAGGCAGCTTACAAAATCCACGGGCTGTGTACATCATAAGCTCCCGTCTGATTGACAGCCAGGCAGGGAGAATTAAGTTGCGAGCATCGTTGCTCGCAGCACCGCAGTTGATTTTTGTGGCTGTGTTTCAAAGGGTGAGCGTGTGTCTGTGCAGGAGGAGTGGACTGGGGATGGGGAAGAGGACAGGAAATGAGGGCTGTTCAGTTTGTTTGCTGTGCTGGTGATGGGGTGAAGTGGAAGCAGCGCCACCTTTGGCGTTGTGACACTTTTATTGATGGCAGCTGGTCAGTCCTAGAATATTTCAAGTGATAACTCCAGATCCAGAACAGTTGGGCTGTAGAATCCTGGAATGGTTTGGGTTGGATGGGACCTTAAAGCTCATCCCATTCCATCCCTCTGCCATGGGCAGGGGCACCTTCCACTATCCCAGGCTGCTCCAAGCCCCAATGTCCAACCTGGCCTTGGACACTGCCAGGGATCCAGGGGCAGCCA
The DNA here is from genome assembly GCA_013397755.1 of Cnemophilus loriae. Classification (NCBI taxonomy): domain Eukaryota; kingdom Metazoa; phylum Chordata; class Aves; order Passeriformes; family Corvidae; genus Cnemophilus; species Cnemophilus loriae. The sequence continues at coordinate 474,529 of VZTF01000158.1, forward strand.
CAGCTTCTCTGGGCACCCCGTGCCAGGGCCTCCCCACCCTCTCAGGGAAGGATTTCTCCCCAGTATCCCATCTAACCCCACCCTCTGGCAGTGGGAAGCCATTCCCCCTTGCCCTGTCACTCCAGGCCCTTGTAAATAGTCTTTCTCCATCTTTCCTGTAGCTCTTTCAGGCTCCAAGGTCACCCCAAAGCCTTCTCTTTTCTAGGCTGAACAATCCCAGTTGTCTTCAGCCTCTCCTTGTAAGAGAGGTGCTCCATCCCTCTAATCAGCTTGGTGGCCTCCTCTGGACTAACTCCAGCAGGTCAATGTCCTTCCTGAGCTTTTGTTGTTGCTGGAAGGCAGGAACTCAAATATTTAGTGTTAATAATGAAGATTAAAAAAACCGACATATCAGGAAAGGTATCACATCCCTGAGGAGCCTGTCCAGCGCCTGATGCTGCAGTGGGATGTGGCAGGGAAATAAGGATGAGGGGAAGGTTACAGGGGCTACAAAAGCTTTTGGCAAAGGTTGAACTGTGCCTTGGTGGGCTCACCACAGGCTGGGAGGTGCAGATATTCCTTGTTTGGCGTGGAGGTGTTTCCTGTGGTGAGCAGCCCCCCTCAAATGCAGCCTGAAGTTTTAAATCAGATTATACTTTCATTGTAACTCTTACAGAAGAACGCTCACTGTAGTCACACCTTTCATCTTCTTTGCCCCCTTTATTTCCCCACTAAGTGGAAATATAATGAATAACCTCAAATTTGGCTCTTAAAGAGAGAATTTCCTGTGTTTTCTGTTTTGAGGCAAACAGAAAATGGCCTGCATGTGTTTGTTGCCCAGAGAAGCTGTGGATGTTCCATCCCTGGCAGTGTCCAAGGCCAGGTTGGATGAGGCTTGGAGCAACCTGGAAGAGTGAAAGGTGTGCCTGCCCGTGGAATGGGGTGGAACAAGCTGAAATTTAAGGTCCCTTCCCACCCCAAACCCAATCAAATTCCACGATTCCATGATTTTTCAGGTGTTAACACACATTAATACAACCCGATTCAACACACTGTCTTTGGGCCTGGCTGTTTCTTCTTGGAAATCCAGATCATTCACCCAGAATCCACTGGCATCTAATTTAAGTTGTTGGCAGACCCGTAGCAGACTGTATATTCCCCCTGTGAAAGTGCTCCATTTGAATTATCCATGGACAGTTTGAATCCATGGATAATTAAATGCACTGTACATAATTAATTTGTAATTGAAATTTTATTAGCTTTGCTGCAATCCCACAATTTGTTGGAGCTGCCAGCAGATGGCCCCTTAACCCTTCTAATACCGCACTGAGATTTGCTCTTCAGGAAAATCATTAAGGGAAAAAAAACCACAAAAAACCAGCCTCTCATCCTGCTGTCAACAGCCATCAAAGATCAAACAGCACTTTTGAGAGCTTTGGGTTCAACTTTTCAAACCTGAGAGCCAGAGTTTAACAGTTAAACTGTTACACTTGAAAATGCAGAAATTTCATTCTTGCCCAGCACATGTGCACAAGGCTCCTCCAGACTTGAAGGATTTGATGGGATTTTTTTTTTTTTTTTTTTTAAAAGGCCCAAGATTTTGGTCAAGTTATTGCTGAAAACTGCTCAGTGCTCTGTAGTTTATACACCCAGAAATGCTGCACTGAAACCTGTGATGAGACCTTACCAGTGGGAGCATCACCAGGTAAATATTCCAGTGCTACCGTGATGATGCCACTGTATTCTGGTTTGTGAGGCAGAAAATGACTGGCAACAGGATAAATTTAATTTTTAACCTTAGGGTAACACAAGTTAAAGCTGCTTTCTCACAGAAATAACTGCGTATTTGAGCTCTGGTGATATTTAACACTTCAAGGTTCTAAGGATTCCAGCAGGCTGAGCTGCACCAAGAGCAGAATTGTTTTGGATGCTGGAAGAAAGACTCACTGGACTGTTCTCAAATTTTAGCTGTAGTGGGAGAGTCTTCCGTGGCATGGAAATGGCTAAACACACACAGAGAATTCCGTCAGTGTGTCAGGACAAGCTGTACCTGCCTCTTCAACCTGCCAGAAGAATGGTCTGGCTGAAGGGACAATACAGCAGTGGTTATGAACAAATGAGCATTGAATCGGTGAGGGAAAAAAATAAATTAATGGCAGTCTTCAAATTTCTGTTGCCTCTAAAATGCTGGCGTGGTATCATTTAATCTTAAATCAACTCCATCACATCCCTTTTTTTGGGTGTAATGCTTGTGTAGTCACCTCTGACTTGCCAAATTGCAGACTCAAAGAGGCTGACAAGAGTCCCCCAGCACTGATGGTGGTGAAATATTCCTGGACAATATTTCTGTGCCCCTGCACAGCACACACCGAGCTGCTGAAAAACACACCCACACACACAATTCCCTGCTGGCATTTCCTCCCGGCCACCTCTCTCCCAACCTTTTAGCCTGGTCAGTGCTGCTCTAATAACGTTTCCCCACGTGTGGCTTTGGGCACAATGTGCTCTCTGTGTGCTGCTGTGGCCCTGAAGAGGGGATGAACCCCCTGAGAGAGGGGCTGTGTCCCTCTGCTCGTGATTAACCCCCTGGCTGCTTGTCATTTTTATTGCCCTGCAGTTAAACCTCGTGAACTACCTGCGTTTTTGTGTCGTTGAGTTGTGTGTTCTCCCCTCTCTCCTCGATCCTTCCTGGATCTGATTTTGTTTCCGTGCATCCCTCACTGCCCTTCCTTGCATTTTGCCCCTATTTTATGGGGACACAGCAGAGCCAAACAACTGCTTGGCACAAGCTGGCAGCTCAGGCTGGGAAATGGGGCTTAATTGAAATATTCCAGCATGTTCTGGTTCACGCTTGAAGGGTGAGTTTTGTTTTGGGGGGGGATTTCTGGGAAGTGCTTCTCTGTTGGAGAAGCTCTGAGGCAGAGCTGACCTGGCAGGCTTTGCCGTGGCTTTATGGAGAACACAAGTGCTCAAGCTTGGTGTTTGCAGCCTCTTTCAATAGTTTTCCTATTCAATATCCATCTCCCTTACATCTCTGAATAGGCAGATTGAAACGTCGGTGTTTTCCTGCTCTGGTATGAGAAGTCGTTTCCTCTGAATGACATTAAAATGCCTGCCTGGAGTAACACTCAAGCCTCGCTTGGATCAGGGCTGCTGTGTGTCCTGCAAGTCTCCTCCCTGAAAAGGGGGAAAGAATTTGGCTTTTGCATCTGAAACAAATTAAAGTTTCATTTTTCCCCCCCAATCCTATTCACTTGTTTAGGGCGTTTCCCACGAAACAACTGCCAGCAGCCAACGCTCAGTTATGGAAGGAAGGTTTCCTAATGGTTATTTTATGCTCTCCAGAGTTTCCTTTCACTACAGAAACTCTTTTGTTTGCACATAGGATAGGTAATCAGAAGTGTGTGAGGTGACTTCACCTTCATCACAGAGCACCATTAATCCTTATTTACTAAATCCTGGTGTTGAACAGTGGTTGTGTGGATCACAAGATAAGAGGGAAAGAACTGTCACGTTTCCTGTCGTTCACTCACAGCTCGCAGTGGAAGGTCTGGATTTTGCTTGACTAACTCTCCATAAAGGCACTTCTGGGAAGCTGGAGCACAAAGCTCGCTTGACCACAGATGCTGTTTCCAAAATAACCTGCCCAGAAGTGTCTGGTTATGGAGCTGGGAGGAATTTTCAGTGATCTCTGCACACAGGGCCCTCTGATGAGGGGTTCTGTGGTGGGTCAGGTAAGACTGAGAGCTGGGAATATTAAACATGAAATGTCAGCTGCAAGATACCAAAACTGCGTCACTTCTGTGGTTTGTCTGCCACATGTGCCACTGTCCAGGGTAGTCTTACAATAATCCAAATAACCAGACTTTTTGTACCACGGTGAAAAATAAACTTTTTTTTGGCAGGGGGATAGTTACCACTGTTCAGCTTTCTCTTGTCAAGGAATTTGTTTTGAATGTGTGTTGCCCCTGTGTTTTCTTCAGCTTGGGAAGCAGTAAATTCCTGCAAATCAGGACATAGGAGATTCCTTGTCCTTTGATTCCTTGTAAAACTTTTTCCTTAATATGTAAACAATTTCTTTTGCTGCTACTTGTGCCCATTTCTTTTTCTCCCCTCGCTGTGCACCTCTGGGCAAAGTCTGACTCTGTTCTCTGTATTATCCCACAAAGCCCCTAAAAACAAGTTAAATCCCTCTCACTCCAGCCTTCTTTTAGCCTGAAACAACTGGATTTGTCCAGATGTGTCTCTCACACCCCTTATCTCCGCAGCTTTCCCCTGGACCTGCTTGTCAAGGCCTGCGTTCAACAGGGCAGCCCAATACTGGACACAGCGTCCAGCTGTGGTCTCATAAATGCCCAATAACAGGGAATAATTAATTATTTTAAGGTGTTTGCTATATTCTTGCTGACACAGGCAGGTATTTGGCTGAGTTAGTGCTGCTGCATGGACTTCAGGACCAGAGAGAGGGGAAATGAGGCACCTTTGGCATTGTCAGGAATAAAAGAGGTAGATTGTCACTGCACAGGTGAGAGGCTGTGTGGGTGCAGGATTGTTTCCAGCCTGGCTCTGAGAACCTCCAGGATCTGAGCTGAAATCCTCAGCAGGTGGGGATGTGTTGGTGACTCAGCTGTGGGGACAGAAGGTGAACAACCAAAGGAACTGGGAATGAAAATGGAACACAGTGGATTTGAGTGATGCTAGGACAGGCTGGTGTTGTGTCATAGGGTCACAGACTGGCTTGGGTTGGAAGGGACCTTAAAGTCCATCTTATTCCACCCCCTGCCATGGGCAGGGACACCTTCCACTGTCCCAGGTTGCTCCAAGCCCTGTCCAGCCTGGCCTTGGACACTTCCAGGGATTCAGGGGCAGCCACAGCTTCCCTGGGCACCCTGTGCCAGGGAAGGATTGAACATGCAGGAAGGAGAAACTCTGTGCTGTGCCATTGGCTCTGCTGTTGAAGCAGCAGAGTTTGAAGCAGTGCTGCTGTTGCAGCTGGAACAAGTCACCTTTTGATAAGCAGGTGCCTGGACAGCCCTGATTCCATGTGATTGTGAGCAGCTCCATCTCAGTAACTCACAGAGGTTCACTGAAATGTCACTGCCTTCTGCAAGAGCTTAAGTAGAGAAATGAGCTTGGACTGCTCCCCGTGATTTTGAGGAAGGGGTTGGGAGAGTGTTTTCATTTGTTTTTAAGTCATGTGGAAAAATGTAAAGGTTTGTATGTAGCTATAGGCACACATATGCATGATGTGTGTGTATATACTTATTAATGCGTATAAATACACATTTTATGTATTTCCTTTTCTTGTACATATTATTTATATGCAAGTGTTAAAAAAAAACCCCTTGCTATCTTCAGCTGGAACCTTGTCCAGGAGTGAAAAAAGCCTTCCCTCATTTCTCCTGTGCTCAAAGTCCTTGTGCTCTAGCAGGGACTCTGTGAGGGCAAAGACAGCGTGTGCTGTGCCTGCAGCCAGAGCTGAGCTCTGCCGCTGATGAGGGCAGAGAAATGAAGTGGAGAAAGGTGGAATGTGCAGAGGAGAGGGACTGTTAGCTCAGGATAATGGCCCTAAATCGTGCCAGGGAGTGCCAGGCCCAGTGCCAGTGCCCCAGCATCAAAGGTGTGTGTGATCACAGCACCGTCGCCCTTCCCTCGGCACTGGGCTCCTCGGGGATTGCTTTGCTGTTGACTGTGAAACGTGGCTTTTCTGGGGCTGGAGGCACCTGTCACAAAACCTGCTGTTAGACTGGATTCCATAAAATACAGCTGATAAATCCCCAGCAAAGCCAATTTTAGTAGACCGCTGGCACTGGAAAAATATTATGTTTGGCTTTTTCCTACTTTTTTTTTCTGTCTGGAAATGTTTACCAGCTCCCATCCTGAGCTGAAATGCTGAGGACTTAGAATCTGGAAGAAATCTTGCCAGGATAGAGTATTTTTTTAAATTTTCCTTTTTTTTTTTTCTTTTTTTTGAGGAGGGTTTGGGCTATGTTCTTTGCAGTTCATCCGCCTGCTTTCATTTCCAGACTTCTCATACATTTCTGTTCCTGTAATCCTGAACCAGGATTCCTCCTTTTTGAAGAGCTTGCTGATAGGTAAACAGAGAGCAATATAGAGGAGAGAGCTCTTGTCCAGCAACAGTCCCAGAGAGGAAATTTCTGACCACCCCCAGCCTAGCATTTGATTAAATGCTGCATGGCAAGCATTCCTGGCTGATGTGCACATAAACAGAGAACAGAATTTTCTTTATCTGTGCTGCTTTTCGTATTCAAGGTAACACAAAGCTCCCATAAATCTCCATGTGGAAAATATGGCTGCTCCCAGTGATTTCTCCAGGGGCACTAAATCCTCTGCAGAGCTGCACACACTGGCTGTCAACAAGTGGTTTCACAGAACCATTTTGGTTGGAAAAGACCTCTAAGATCAAGTCCAACCTTTGACTTATCACCACCTTTCAAGCAGAGCAGAGCACTGAGTGCCACATCCGGTCATTCCTTGGACACCTCCAGGGATGATGGGGACTCCACCACCTCCCTGGGCGGCCCTTTCCATGGAGAAATTCCTCCTGATGTTTTGAACACTTGAAGGCAGGGAAGGAATTCCAAACTGGGTTGCCTGAGGTGTGTGTGTTCCTTGTTATGGAGAAGCTACAATTCCCTGTTTGTCCCACAAAAGAACTGCACCACCTTTGTGGAGAATTCCCCAAGACACTACACCTTGAGAATCATGTGAAGCATCATCATCAGGCCATCCCTGCCTGGATATTTCCCAGCCATGTTGGAAGGAGTGAGGTTGAAGAGGTTGGCTCCTGTTTCTGTGCAGATGGCGTGGACCAACATTTTCTTTCCAACGCCAGCGGGTCCCGCCAGCAACAGGGATTTCACCAGAGGAGCATTCTCGTGGACGGTTTGGGAACCTGTAAAAAGTCATAAGGCACTATTATTGCTTTCATTTAAATCTGCCATAAAGGTAATGGAATGATTCCTCCTTTTTTATTCACCATAAATAATTGATAATGTGAATTAATTCTTTCCTTACTATGGCATGACTGCTCTTGAGTTCAACTCTGTATAACCAGAGCTGTGAGCCCAGCATTTTTAACATCCCTGTTTGGAGCAAGACTCATCCACCCTTATTTGTACATTCTGATGGGAAAAACTTCAGGTTTAAACTGATGTGAGCTAAAAGAATGATTTTGAGACCAGAGCAAATGTGAGTGCCAGGGTTGCTGTGCTCCCCTTGCTGTGCCTGCAGCAGTGACTGCTCAGCATTCCAAACTCTGTCTCTGTGGCTGCTCCAGGTAAATTCATCCTGGGCTGTGACAAATATGATCCATCACCTGGGAAAGCCCAGCACTGGGAAAACACAAGCACAGACAGATTTAGGTGGTTGATGGTGGTGGAACTTGTCTTCCCTGCGGCTGTCACCACCTGAACTGGGGACAGGTGAACCTCCAGAGGTGTGGAAGTAGCAGGAAATGTCAAATGCTTTATCCATGCCCTCTGGGAGTCCATCCCACTTTGCCTTGACGCCTAGAGATGTCCTGTGTCAATAGTGGTGGTGCTTACACGCATTTGAAAATCTGTGTGAGCATCCACTACATCTGGAGGTCTCTGAGAGTGGTGTCCTTCAGATCGTGAGGTGGAAACTGGCCCCAAAACTGATGGGCTACTTTGCCTTAGCCTGGAGAAGCCCTCTGGGTTAATGGGGATGGCTGGTATTTAAAACAAATCCAATCAGGGTGGTTATCCGTGTCCTAATGGTTTAACATCCCAAATAAATGACACTGAACCGAGCACAGAGACGAGTGCCATTATTCCAGGGTGTAGGAAGTTGTCAGCCACCCAGGCTTTATTAATATTTGGCCATTCCATACCAATCCATTACTATTGCACAAAGATTTATTAGGAGGGGAGCAGCAGACTCCTCTGTGTTCAAGATGAAGTATAGCTTCTGCTATTCTTTCTCCTTTCACCTCCTTGTAATTTTCTTAATGCCATTTAAGCTGGGGCTTTCCTTGCCATCAGGTGGCTATTTTGAGAAAAAACTTTCACTTCTATGATACACAATTACCTCATGATGAACTAGTTTGGAGACCAATTAAGTGAAATGTCATCCGTAACATATCACCCCAAAGGTGAAACCATTCCTGTACCTTTTTTTTTTTGGCTCATGTAATATCTTTTGTTCCTCAAAGGCATTTTTCAAAGTACTCTTGCAAATACCTTCTGTTTGTTTAACTAGTCCAGGGTCTCCTCTCCCTAGAATTTTTGCCAATTGTATGAATGGCAGAAAATTTATGGGTTCTCTTGATTAAGGGGTGTCTCAGGGCTCGATTTCCCTAGATTAGCTGGTGTTAAAACACAGCTTTGGAGGAGTTTGGGGACATGTGAAATACATTGTGCAGACAGGGATAACTGCTGAGCTCTCTCAGCTGATTGCAGTCAGACCTTCAGCCAGCCCCCCAGGGCTTGCCCCAAACCAGCTGGGGGTGTTCCAGGTGGGAAGAGCCCCATCCAGGCTGAAGAGAGAATAACCTGAGCACTGGCCTTTGGAAGGGGGGAAAAGCAGAAGCTGTGGCAGCTTTGCTCGGTTTTCCAGGATGGGAGGCAGGCAGATGTTGGTGAGTTTGCCCTCTAAAGGGGGTGAGCAGACAGTGACACAGCCTGGGGGAGGACATGCCTAGTTAAAATCTCCCCGAGATCCAATCAGGAATGGAAAAGGATGCAAGTGACCTATCGAGGCTGGAAAATCCAACCAGGAGTGGAAAAGGAAGCGAACGAGGTTTCGAGTGAAGGCCCCTGAGACAGGCACTTCTTGCAGCCACTGGAGTTTGGCATAATGCCATTCCCAAGTAAAATATGGGATAGATTTTCCATGAAAAGCAAACAACCTGACCCAGCAAAGCCTTGCTAGATATTGGCTAAGCCTGGCATTAAAACTGCAAGGGCATTTACAAGTATGTACAAAACATATCCAGACTAATTCCTTCACCGATTGCATTGTGCAGCAACTGAGTAACATTAGCCAGCTTGTAAAAGGTAAAATTGCAACCTTAGCCCTTTCCTTAACTTGATTAATTTTGATCACTGGAGCTTGTTTTAGCTATTATCTTTCCCAAGTGGTTTCCCTTTGTGTGCTGCCATTCACAAAGTGTTGCCATGCAAACAGAGATGGGCTGGGGAGGCGATACCTGACTTTCTGCACTGTTAAAATGATCCAGCCTTCACTCTGAAAAACAATTAGACTGCAAAATGCTTCAGATTACGACTAATCAAGGCCTGGCAAAGCCAGCAAAATGCACGTTTCTGACAGGAAGCAAAGCCCCGGTGTGTTTTGCCCTCTGGGAGTTGCTGGTGTGCTCTTACCCAAGGGCAATATTCCATAGAGGGCCACGAGCTGTCTGACTTCTGGGATGGAGGGCGTGGGCTGGGCACCTGCCTCACGGAGGATGTTCCTCAGACAGTCGTAGTAGCCTGTGAGGAAGAAGCAGGAGCTCAACAAACGTGGCACTGTTGTTACAAAAAGCACCACTCGGGGAACGAGGAGCTGCCACAGGACAGGGATGTAACACACACTCAGCAAACCCAGACTCAGCGACTCGAGCTGGGCAATATTCTGGTGGAACGTGGCCCTGAGAAAGGTGGACTGCAAAGGCAAATTTAAGCTGAGCAGGCTGTGGAAGTTGCTGAGCAGAGAGCAGTCGGTTTCCAGTAACCTTTTAAAGAAACTTTGTGGAGAAGAATCATTAGCAGCACCATAAATCACGCTGCTGGCAAAGGATTCCTGGATTTGGGATTTTGCGGGGCTAGAATCCCAGTGAACCGTGTGCTCTCAGAAGGATTCCAAAAAGGCGGAAAAGCTATTTTAACAAGCTTTTCCCTGGCTGGGTCCCATCTCGGCTCCTCGCTGTGTTAGATGTGTGAGCGTGTCACCTCATTTGGTGGGGCTCTCTGCTTTGCAGTTCACCTCTTTTTTCCCCCCCCTCTTCTGTTCAAAAAAACCTCTACAAAACAACCCAAGAAAACTAAAAATCCCCGATGTGAACTGAAACGATTTAATCTTGCCTTGGCTCTGGTTACAGAGCTATAATCACATTGCTTGCCCTGTCAAAGTCCATATCCAAGACGTGGTGGAGAACAAAGATCCAGGAGGATGGGCCACAAGCAGGGAAACCAGTCGTGATGTAGTCAGTGATTATTTTTAGCATAAATTACACGTCATTATGGTGATTATTATTGAAAAAAAAATAATATATTATGTTTTACTGGAGATAAAAAGGCAGGGGCCAAGAGGCCTCTGGAGCAGAGGTAAATTAGCAGTGGTTAAGAGCAAAAGTGGAGGTGTAATTTGGGGGCAAAAAGGCAGACAAGCCTTGGTGCAACTGCCCCCTCTCCTCTGAAGAATAAAATTCATTTCAGGTTTTATCTTTTATTTAAGGAGAAATCAAAAGAACGGGACAGGAATTAATCTTCACGGATTTAATTAGAAGGCATCAAAGGGTTTAATTGCAACTGCACATAAATCACAGTGGATATTCTCTGACTAATTTAGATAAGGTCACCAAGAAAATTAGTTCAGTGATGTCAGTTTGTCATAGAGGGGGGACATTTCAGTGCCTTTACTGGCTGTGTAGCACAGCTCCACTCTTTGTCCTTTCCCCAGGAACTGGAAGTGACCTTCCTTAGGCTGAGCAGATGAGGACTCCTTTCTCTTCAGGCTTTGACTGTGTCCTTGGACCTTTCAAGAGAGTTTTTCTGGATTTCAAAAAATTGATGGAGATGTGCTTTTTGAAAAGCATTTGTGATGGGGGAATGCTTGTTGGACAAAAGTGACCTTGATGGGTTGGGAGAACAAAGGAAGAACAAAAATCTTCCTTTACTTCATGGTGTGTAATGAGCATGAAATGGATGGGACACTTGTTAATTCAGAGAATTAACAATTCTTCAGAGGAATGGGCAGAGGCTCTGGAGGCTGAACTGCTGCTTCTAAGAGTTTATACAAACGTGGCATTTAGAGGTGATAGAAGAAAATCTGTCTTGGCTTTGTACTGTCAGGACTGCTGCTTCTGGATGGCTGCGAATTCAAACCATGGCCTTTGAAACTACTGAATCTTGGGGGGTTTTTTTTGCTGTTAAGCTGCTGTGATTCCACTGTGTGTCACCAAATATTCGTGGAGATGGTGTCAGATCTCTCTGCAGTCTGAAAATGTGGGGTTTGGGTTTTTTTTACCCCTTTTTTCAGTGTAGAGCATAGATAAGCAGGTCTGGCTGCAGTTGCAGCTAACAGAAACCAGACAAGAGGAGTGTGAAATGCAGAACTAGGCAGAGACACATCTTACTCAAATGAAGGGCCAGACATGCCTCAAAGCACTGCTCAGAGATTGTGGGCAGTCAGGGAGGTGCAGGGAAGGGGGGGAGTCCTCTCTGCTCGATGAACAAAAGCTGGAGGTACAATTTTTGCTGTTCTCTGGGAAATATTCTGCACGGATCGTGACCCCTGCTCTGTTAGACTGGCACTGTCTTGCCCCTGCCTGCCAAGGGCTCCTTAAAGGAGGTTCTGGTTCCACCTCAGAGTGGGTGTGACACCCAGAACCATGCGAGGCTTCCACGTGTTGGTGGCTGGAGTTAAACACCAGCTCTGCAAACAGATCCTGGCTTCAGCAGCAGAAGTGAAAGGTCCTGAGCAGCCTGCAGAACAGACTTGATTTGCATACCTGGCTTTAGATATTCAAAGTCCTGAAAGTGCAGCGACTCTTGAACTCAGTCTTGACTGGAAATAGGGCTCAGTGAAGGTGGAATGGCTGGAGGTTTGATCAAACACCACGTTTGCTGTAAAAGGGGTACTTTACCAGTGTAGTCAGAGAGATTCACGTGCTTGACTTTGACGAGCAATCCTTCTTCTGCAAGTTCCTGGTACAGGGAATCAACGGTCCTGCAGGCAGGAGACATCACTCAGAACCAGGCAGGAAAAGCTCAGTCCTCTCAGAACTGAGCCAGCCCCGGAGTTATTTATGTTTGCCCAGCTTTAGAAATGCCCTTTGTGGCTCGGAGGCAGCAGTGATTAGTGCCATCGATGTGAAATCAATAAGCACAGTTTGCAGTGTTGTGGTGAGGAATCTCCTTCACTCCCTCACACGCTGTGTCCCCCTCTCCTGCTGACTCCATTTACCCATTTCCAGGTGATGCCAGATCAGTTGTGACTTGTGTAATGGACTCACTCATTAATATCAATTACTGGGAAATTATTTTTAAATTACACAATAATGGCAATCCTAACACTACTATACCTATTCACTCAGCTCTCCAATTAGTACTAATTCATTAATTCTTCTTGGAATTTATTGTGTTGGCAATAGACAGCTCCCTGGGAACACACTGGGAATGCCTCGCTCAGATCCACCACCTGCAGTGGTGTGGTCAAAAAACATTCAGTGGAAGTGTTGCCCCATCCCTGGAAGTGTCCCAGGCCAGGCTGGACAGGGCTTGGAGCACCCTGGGGTAGTTGAAGGTGTCTCTGCCCATGGCAGGGGGTGGGACTGGATGGGCTTCAAGGTCCCCTCCAACCCAAACCATTCTGGGATTCTGTGAAATGGGCAAAACTTCCCCAGGGGGAGTTCCTCCCTATCTCCATTAGCTCCTAATAACGGAGTTAAAACACTTAAATTTGTGTGTGGTTTTCTACTGGTGTGGATCTTCCCCACACTCTCTTTTGGAATCCTAAGTATTCATTTCAATGACACTTTTGGCACTTGGTTTTATAGACTGATACTGCTTCCAGGACGATGTAAACTGAATAAACCCGTTGGAAATTCTTAGCGTATTGACAGCATAAACAAGATTGATTTTAATCTTTTTAGATCTCTCAGTGTTTTTGTACACTTCTCACATTCTTTCCCCTCAATTATTCCGTCTTTCTCACCTATCTTAATTGGGATGTCCTGGTCTGGCTACAATAAATATATTTAATAGTGCCTCTCAGCTGGCTAATAAACCTGCAGGTATAATTTGAGGTCTGCAGCCTTTTTTTCCATTTCAGCTGAGGAGTTTTATGTTTATGCAGTCTTAGTGGCACAATTAATGCAGGAGCAGCAATAAGCAAATCCAAAATTTAATGCACCTTCAACAAGGTTGATTTTGCTGCTCTGCCTCTTGCCTTCATCCTCAGTGGTTTTATGTTGGGAATGCATCATAAAACAGGCAGAAGGTGGAAAGGGGCTAACCTGGCAGCTCTGGGGGGAGCAGGATTTCTACTTTTCCTGGTTTATTATTATTTTTACTGTGCCAGTTAAATGATGCATGTCTCGAGTCTCCTCCAAGGGAGTGCGATGTGACCGGCCTTTGTTGACTGAAGCCCCCTGTGCCACCTCCACTGGACCAAAATGGAGATAAATCCGAGTTATCCATCCCTTTCTCTGGGCTATTTCTGAAATGCTCAGCGGGGAAAGAGCAAAGCATGGAGCCAAAATGCCAGATAAAAAACCAGCTACTAAACTTATGTTTTCAGCTGGCTGCACGTTAAGTTTATTTATAAAGAAGCAGGTATGTGCAAGAGTAGTTTTAAAAGCAGGACATATATGCACCTTATTAGACTTTGGCACTGTTCTGTAGGAGAGGCCCTGCTCTGTTATAATCCATGAGACATGGATTTTAAATATTTGCTTGGAGGGTTGTTTTTTTTATATATATTTTTTAAAGCAGGTAAAGAGATCACTGGCTGATCGTGTGGTGCCAGCACCCAAATGATGAGTCCAGGTCTCGCTGTTGTTGCACAAAAGGGTTTGTGGAGTGAATGCCACTGATTGTGTTTGTCATTGTGCTGCTCTCCAGTCCTGCTCCTGGATCAGCTGCTCCCTGTGGTCATACCTCTGTGTTGTGTGCACAGGTGAAAAACGGCTGCATTATCAGGGAGCACATCACAAACTCATTGAAAATGTCAGGGCAGAAGAAGAAATCCTCTCAGATCCACCAAATAAAATAAGGGTACTTCCAAGAGCAAGGGTCCACAAGAAATGGCCAGGGCTGCCAGGACTCCTGTTGATCCATCAGACTGATTTATGACATGTACACTGCAGCTCAGCCACGAAGGGGGATTTATGGAGTGCAGGGGCCTGTCTGCAGCCTCTCTTATCAGGCTCCAGCTGGGATGGAAAATCTGACAGTCAACAAACCAGCCAGGTGCTTCTGCACCTGCACAGAGGGGGGAAAGAGGCTCACAGGGCCAATATCCTGCCGAAATGCTGCCTGTGCTTAGCTCTGCAAACTGGAATTCACCTGCCTGGAGGTGATGGGACTGGTCCTGGTGGTGTGTGGTAGCAGAATGAGGATTCTAATTTGTGTTTGTTGGTGAAAGTGAGGAAAACCAAGGTTGATATTGGGGATCTAGTGCAGAGAGGTTCTCTTTACCTATCAGGAGTCAGATCTCTCTCCAGCTCGGGTATCTTTTTCTTCCCGGGTGTCTTGCTTCCCTGAGGACCACAAAAACAGGCAGCAATTACTGACTTTAGCACAGGTAAATATTTTTGAATGTACTGAAGCAAAGTGAGGGCCAGAACAGCCAAACTTTCAGAATTTGAATGTAGCTCAAAGGGAAAAATCATATCCTTAAACAGCAGTCCCACTGCTGCATAGGAAAGCATTCCAGAGTCATTTTGCTCTGAGGGAAAAAGCTCCTCTCCTTCCTTTTGGTTGGATATTAGACAATTTTTTTTCATTGGCACAGCTGCCCAGGACAGTGGTGGAATCCCCAACCCTGAAGGGATTTAAAGGCTGTGTGAAAGTCACACTTGGGAACATGGTTTAGTGGTGGCCTTGGCAGTGCAGCTTATGGGTTGGACTCGATGATCTCAGAGACCTTTCCCAAGTGCATGATTCTTATTCCATGATTTTTCTGGAGCACAGTTCTGTGGGTGAGGGGGGATATGGCTCTTGCTCAAGAAGGAAACTGGAAGGAAAAGGGTGTGGGGTCCACAGAGTTGCTCCAGAGACTGTTTATGCCTTTTTAAAAAATATATACATATATTGAAATAAAATATATAAGCAGCTTCCCTGAGGGGAAAAGCTCCTGAGACTCTGGCTACCCTCCTAACCACTGGACATCCTTCTCCTTCCTAATGCCTGAGGGAAGAAGCTGGCAGAGGTCAGAGAAACAAGAACCTGCTCTTTTCATATTTTCACCTCGATTTCACCACGGAAAGATTTCGACTCGTGTGCCTCGTTTCTTTACGTATTGCAAAAAAAAAAAACCTCATGGCAAACGTAAATAAGGAAGATGTGACTCGGGCTTGTCGAGCCCCTCCATTAATTACAGCTCAGGAGCCATAAATCTGGTTAGGGATAATTAGCAGTGTGGAGAGGGCATCATTAATCCGTGTTAGTGCCCACCACTGGTGCCTGAGCTCCAGTCCTGCAAAGCACTTCAGGATTGCTCCAGTGGAACTGTTTACACAGAAACCTTGGTGTGCACCAGGGGATTTCTCCAACAGCTTAAATTTAAGCACGTGCTTAAATGCTTAGTTGAACAAGACAGCTTATTCTTTCCAAAAGTTTGTGTTCGCTTTCCTGGGAATACAGTCATTTACTTGGCTTTTTTTATAACAGTGAATACTTCTGCAGAGCTCTGGAGACTGCGTTGTTGAGTTAAAAAATCCTACCCAATTATCTGGAAAATGCTGGGCTTTTTCACAGAACAGATCAGCAGCCTCCAGGAATACATCAATTTTAGGTTTTCAACGATAGATACAATGTAAATAACCTGTGGTTCAATCACCTGTTACTGTTTATGATGCCACAAAGATAATCCAGATGAAAATGCAGCCCAAACCCGGCACTGTATGGATCAGCTAACTGGGAAAATGAGATGTTTTGAAGTTTGGGGTTAGGATAATGCAAACAACTCTGTATTTGCAGAACTGTAGCTTGGGTTTCTTTACATAAATAAGTTTGGCAGCAAATATTCATCAGAAAGTGCCAGTGGGATTTTGTTTTGAAGGAAAGGAACGGGAAGAAGAAAGCATATGCCATGCTGTTTTAACAACTGAGGAAATATTGAGGCTGTCACTGGTTTATTTTTGCTGTTCCTCGTGTTTTGTCTTTTTAACCTCTCTTCCAACAAGCCAGGAATTACATATCTTGGGGTCTGACTGGGAAGAAAAGCTCGTTTCAACCTATGTAAAGACACCAAGCGTATGCTGAATTTATTGGCCAACTGGTATTGTCCTCAAGGCAGCTTCACCAATAAAGTAACTCCAGAGCAAAACAAAAATGAACCGTGTGGAGGAAAAATGTGTTTTCCTAATTAACAACAGCATTCGTGGGGAATTTGGCACGGGCTGAGATGCGATAAGGGCAAATATGAATTGTAGACAATGGCTTGCCTCCAAAATGTCTTACTGGGAACGGCTTTTATTTAGAAAATGATAATGTTTAATGAATGTGAACACGCTCGTCATTTATAATGGAAATCTCCTCGCTTCTCTCTCTCTGAAATGTCAGTCGAGCTTCTGTGTAGCCATCCTTTGACTCGGTGATTTTCTGCTTTGGTAACTCCCACGGAGTGAGCTGCACCAGCTGGCAGGGACACGGGGCTGTGTCCCGTGCCCAGTGGGGTGGCTCCTCTTGCTGCGTGGGCTCAGCAAAATGTTTTGGGTCGCTCAGAGGTTGGAGCAGACGAGAACCTGATTTCAGACCCAATTCCAGAGCAGTGCCTGCTGCTGGAATGGCACCAGGAGGGAGAGGGTATCCAAATGTCTCACCGAGGGAAATGGTTGGAACTGGAGGATCTGTGTCACCCTTCGGCTGTGATCTCACGCGTCCTGGCTGCAGCTACGGCCACCACGGGTCACGGAATCATGGCATGGCTGGTGTGGAAGATTATCCAGTCCCACCCCCTGCCATGGGCAGGGACACCTTCCACTATCCCAGGTTGCTCCAAGCCCTGTCCAACCTGGCCTTGGACATTCCCAGGGATCCATGGGCAGCCACAGCTTCTCTGGGCACCCCGTGCCAGGGCCTCCTCACCCTAACAGTGAACAATTCCTTCCTAATATCCCATCTAAACCTAATCTTAATTTTAAACTAGTCCCTGCATGCTGTTCTAACAAGTCCCTCTCCCTGTTTCTTGTAGGCTCCCTTGTTGAAAAGCAACAAGAGGAAAGTGCTCCTGTGGTTTAAGGGAAACCAGCAGCAGCTGGTGCAATTTTTTAGTGGATTCCTTGGATCACGTGAGATGCTTCAGATGGGAGGCTGAGCAAGTGCAGATTTGCACTGGGGATGGGTTGAGAAGTCTTTTCTGGCAGTGCTGAGATAAAACTTCTGACACTCGTACTGAAAAAGTGCTTGGATAAAGATGTTCCCACTGATTAATAAACTCTTGCTGAATGAGGGGCTCTGATCTGCAATCCCTGTCGGATTTAGGCACAGCATCCAAACAGGTTACAGCTCCCACAGCTGGCTCAGAGCTCTGGCTGGTGATCTTGGAAAAATCCAAGAGGGCTTGGGAATCGCGGCCCTCAAACCCAGCCTCTCCTCAGTTCCCACCCAGCTTCTCTTCTGGCCTCGTTCTCTATGGCTTTGCTCTTGTCAGTATTTCTGTCACAGCTATTTGTGGTTTTCTTTGTGGTTTTCTTCCGCCCAGCTTCACCAAAAAGGCATCTCCAAAGCTGTGTTGAGGCCTGTTCCAGAAGCAAGTTTTCCACACTCTAGGTTCTCATGTCCCCCTTTCCTGGGTTTTCTGTGTCTCTCTGTTTTGTTTTCTTGGGGTTTTTTTTTCTGAGTTCTGGCCATGCCTTTGTGTCTGTGTGGGTGTGTTCATTTCCAAAGCATTGCTTTGCCTGCAGTGGGGATCAGAAATGAATCCTTGGGGGGGAGCAGAGCAGGAAAAGCAGCACAATGGGCTTGAGAGAAAGCACTCTGATAAGCTCCTAAATGTAACTTCCAGGTCAGTGACTGCCATGAGGACATCTCCCTCCCAGCCCTTCCTCAGCCTGTCCTTTCCCAGTGCTCCCAGTCCCAGCTTGGTGATCCCTGACTGGGCAGGGGATGAGTTGCCAGTGTGCAAAGTGAAGGAAAATGCAATTTACAGCAGAGCTGACCCACGTTCCTCTGTTTCTGTTGTATCCTCGTCCCCTTTCTAGTGACAGTCACTGGGCCAGAAGCTATCTGGAGGATTCAGGGTCCAGCAAGGTGTCTTAAACAGGACACTCTGCTCTATCCCCTGTCCATGCTGGGCCACAGGATTTGTGTCTCCAACAACAGCAGTGTGGTTTATTGAGTATTAGGTGCAATTTAATTAGTTTTGGTATTTCCAGACCAGTCTGCTGCTCTGGAGACCCACATGTCAGGAGAAGAACAATTGTTTTCAGCCAAGTTCGTTCTTCCACGAAGCTGGCAAATGGGATTCTTATCTTCAGGAGCTCTAAGAGCAGCTCTTGGTAGGGTTAAGTGTCAGCTTTTAGCAGTAAGTGGTATTTGAAGGTTTAGGAATCAGTGATAAAGTACTTATGGAAATAAAGGAGTGGTTCTGGGTAGGCCTGGAGCTGTTATATATTGGGTTTTTTTAAAATCTAAGACCTGAGATGTCTGGAACGCTGACTGGAGGAGAGAAATTTCCCTTTAGAGTCCAGTTCTGAAATGTCCTCGCTGTATTCCCTACAAAAGGGACTTTTAAACTCAGATTGTTTCCTGTGGGTCAGGCAGATTTTTTTGTTTTTCGTATGGATTTGACTGAAATTTCCTGAGTTGTGAACTACTCATTTAAAGCTTGGAAAGGCACAGAACACTGACCTCTGGTAGGGACTGTTCCCTGACAAAGGAAGCAGAAGAAATCCCTCCTTAAAACAGAGGGAATGGCCAAACGTGGCACCAGGAATTCGGGATGATGGTCCCTAGACACGAAATTCCACCTGTAAAAATTCTCTTAAAGAAATTACCCTTTCAGTGCCCCTTGCCTACTGCCAGAGTGCAGGAAAAGGTCTGATTTCTTTGAAGAATGTTGAATTCTCTTGAGAATGCAGAATATCCCCATTTTTTTTTGGCAGGGGGATGTTTCACACTGTAGTCCAGACAAGCTCCTGGCTACAACGAGAACCTGAAACAACCACCTGTTATTTCATGCTGCATATCTGAGGGGGAGACGTATGGTATCTAGGATGTGGCTTGAAAAGCTAAAGATTTTTGGTTTTGCTGAAAAAGAAATCAATGAGCTATTTCCCAAACTTTCCAGCTCATATTATTCTTATTATCCAGACTGGATTATCCTAAAGCAAATCTGCAATCTGTGTGCACAGGTCTGCACTGGTTTGGTTTATGACTGAGATATTTATGCAAATACTAATTGGAAAAAGCCTTTGCCTAGTGCTGAATGGACATTTTAAATGGCTTTGCACAGGGAAGATGTGTTTTGACTGCATTTTTCCTTCCATTCCCCACTCCTCAAATAGAACTGTTTTGGCTTGGGTGGGGTTTTGTTAGATGAAACCTTTAATGAATTTGTATTATCTAATTAGTACTTCTTTTCCCGCCTCGTTCTCTCAGGCTACTGGCACAACTGGGGAAAATAAAAGTTAAATAATCTCCTTCCACCTTAAGCTATTCCAACACTACACTGAAGGAAAAAAAACCCCAAATCAGCCCCTAACATAAAGCTCTGTAATTCCAGGGTGACATTTTGCAGCAGGGCACTGCCCAGCTGATCTAAATGTGTCTGCCCATGAAAACTTGGGGGGGATTGTTGCAATATTTTGTCTGTACATCTTAAGCCCTCCCCTATTTTTGAAACAGATTTAGGAATCCAGTTGGGATCAGCTTTCAGAGCTGCCCCAATCTTTTCTTATTAGATTGTCCCTGGACGTTTGTCAGGTGAAAGAGCATTTTTTAAAGATAATTTGAGTAGAAGTAGAGCAACAGCAAGTATTTGCATGCTAAAAAGTATTACAGAAATGAAATACAGCATGAGATTAGGGTTGGCTATTTGCCCTGAGGGTTTTAAGTGGATCTGCTGATTGACTGGTGGGGTGTAAGCTTTGAGTTATTTTGCAGTGACATGATCTCTAATTTAAATGCTTGGGCAAGGAATTTAGAGAACCACAAGCTGTGGAATTGTTCATATGATAATGCTGTAAAACTAGACGTGAACACGTGTTTTGGGGGGTTTAACCTATTTTTTATGCCTAAATAAACTTGGCCTAATTGCAAATTCTCAAACCCTTCAATAGGATGTAGGAACATAATGAGTACCTGGCTGTGTGTGATCTATGTGGTGTTACAGACAAATGAAAGGTTACATCACAACATTCAAAGGGAATTTTTTTGCTGTACAGTCTTGAAACATAATAACCAGTCCTTATTTAGGAGGAAAACAGCCAGCAGCTGGAAAACTTCCTGGCCTCCAGATCCTTGTTTTCCTTGGAAAACTATTAATCTGAACTGGTCACCTTAGAGAGAGGGATTGCTTCCATTTTGCTGTTTGACTGCATCCAAGGGTTTCAGGAGGGTGAAAATCTGAAATATCCTGTAGTGATTTATCTCTGGAATGGCTCAGCTTGTCCTAAGCAATATTTATGAAAGCTAAAGGGAGTTAAGGGAGAAGGCCCTGAAAATAGCCCCAGGTGAGGAGATTTTCAGATGTTCCTGACCTGAGATTCAGTACATGTTTAGGGTGGACATTCTGATATTCAAACCTGAGGTTTGCACTGCCCACCACTGTACCTGGGCAGGGAACTGAGACTGCCCTTCAATTCTCCCAACTTGCTGCTCTTACCTTTTCACCTTTCGCACCTTTACTCTGCCCTGTCTCTCCATCCACAGCCTGTTTGAGTTTCAGCAGCTTCTCTTGCATCACTTCATCGACCTGCTCGAGACAAACACAGCTGAATCTCCCTCAGTTTTGTGTTCTGCCACCTCACCCCACACAATTGTTCAGCTGAACAAGTGTGAAAGCAAAGAACAGGTAGTAAGGACTCTGGAAGGAGGGAAGGTCTGTGCCAGGGCCAGTTCTTACAGCTGGAGAAAAATATACACAGGTAATGCACATGATTAGTGTCCTCTTGCTATTGGAAGCACACCTGCACTCTGATCTCTTCCTCCACTTCTTCCCGTTGCCCTCCTTTGATCAGCTCCGGGTCATGATCCTGGAGAAAATCCGATCTGTTATCTCTGTTCTCCCAAAAGACTGTTATCCAAAAGAAAGAAAAAAGGGGGAAAAAGTTACAGAAGCCATCGGTTTCTCCAGCTGCTTCTGGAGGCAAAAGAAAGGGCAGTCGTAGGCAGGTTTTATTAAATCACGAGCTGTGTGAAAGTAGCAGGCTCTAGGGACCCTTACCAAGTTCAGAGCCCTGGTGTGTTAGGAGCTGTAAATCTTGAGGTTAAGGGATTTCTTTTCTTTGCCTCGAGTTGCAAAATGGTATCAGAATTCAGGAGGATAATGGGACAGCGAGGTTGTCCTTTGGAGGTTGCAAAGCTGAAAGCCTGGAGTGCTCTCAGTCTCCAAGAGCCCTGTCCCGTGCCTGATGTTGGCATCGTTTTATTCTATTTAACAGCACAGTGCTTCAATCTGTTCTGTGAAGAAGGCACGGGGATGGCTCCTGCCCTGAAGGATGTGCTCTCCACGAGTGTCACAGGCTTGGGGACCAAAGGAAGGGAGTTAATTCACACCACGAAGTTCCCTGCTCTCCCCGTGGCCCAGCTAAAGCTGCTGCATCCTGGTGAGTTGGCCTTTCGTTGTCATTCCCAGGAGGCTGAAATACGGGAATAGGGGCACTGGAATAGGAATAAAACCAGCACTGAGCACGTGGAAGTGGCAGAGAGGGAGGGGACAGCAAGTGTGACAGAGCAATAACCTGCAGCTGACCCACACAGAGGCTTCACTTTGGGGAATTTTAAGCTGGATGCAGAAATTGAAAGGCAGTTAAGCCCAAAAGAGACAAGACCCAGCTGATCCAGCCCCTCTATTTTGAAGTGCTGTGCAAAGGAGAAGTAATAAGGAGACCTAACACCCAGTCACAGCAAATTTGTGAAAGCAGTGATGAAAAAAAAGCTATTTATGATAAAGTACCTAATGATCCTGAGGTGCAGCTCATTATTTTTGTTGAGGCAAACTGCAATTTGCTCTTTAGAAAGAAAACTAAATGAAGTCTGACGAGCTGGGTGCATATCTGAGTTCTCTGCTATTAGCAAAGTGCCTTATTTTAATGGAAACACCTCTTTTTTTCCTACACTTCTTGAGCTAATTTGAAGGAAGACAATTCATATCTTGCCTTTCAAGCCCTGAAAGTATCTTCCTAAATGACAGCTAATCTCCAGCTGTATGTGCTAATTCAATTTCCGGATGATTTGAAATGACAGTTTTCCACTTTGAGACATTGGCTCCTCTGTGAACCTGTTTTGTACGAGATATTCTCCCCTGTACTCCTTGCCTGCTGAAGGCACCCTACAAATTCAGAAAGGTTTTAACATCCAAGTTTTAGTTAATCCAAGACTGGCTGCTCTTTTCCATCCCCAAGAAATTTTCAGGGCCCAATTCCACACAGAGGATTTGTAGTTTTACATAGAGGGAATAGTTCTTGCAGGTGAGAAATCTTAATTTCACCACTGAGAACGGTGGGGATGGAGGTAATGGAAGAAACTCCAAAGTACAGACATTTAATTTCTTTAAATTACTTGTGGGTCATCAGAGGGCATGACAGATGTCACGTAATATTTCAGGAGGAAAAGCTGATTTGCCCAAGTTATGAGGTAGCTCCTCCAGCCTGGAATTCCAGCCTTGGGGAAAGGGGACGTTGCATAGGAGTTATGTGAATTTTTAAACACTTTCCTGACTGGGTCAGCAGGTTGCAAGTGCTATGTTTTCACAGGAGTACAAGGCTTTAGATATTTATTTTTTCATAGAGGGATCCCTAGATTTTTCTATTCTGTTTTTTCGTAATCGTTTGTTGTCATTTTGTAGATTGATTAGTGGTTAATACCCACTGCAGGCAAACCAGGGAGGGTCCCCCCAGACTCTGATATTACCTGGCAATGAGTTATCTGAGTGTTATATTAACCACTGGGTTAGAGGTGCCTAATTTTAGCAGAGAGATCAATAACTCATAGGTGGTAGATGCTCTGTTATTCTTTTATAGATCAACAAAATGTTTCAAAGTTAATTTTAAAGGCGGGTCAGGAGGCTAAGGATGTTATGTTTTCACTGGCTGGTCAGGAGAGTCTGGTATTTTGTTACAGGCAGGGTCAGCCAGCTCCAGGAGCTATTTCTGTGCCTGTGTGTATGCAGTGAAATTTATGTCACCTTTTCTAAAACAGTGCATGCTTATTTTGGGATTGTTTTATATGCATAGCTAGCTCGGGGCTCGAAGGCAGCCCAGACCACTCCTAAATCAGCATCCCAGCTCTGCAGGCCAGTAGGGAAGTCCAATATCCCAGAATTTCAGAGGACAGCTTTGTGACTAATAATTGCAATGTATTTATTTGAACCACGAAGCTTCTCTCGAAACGGCCACTTTGAACCTCCTGGCAAAAGGATTTGAAATTTTGGAAGGCTGGTTAAAAATACAGGATGTCACCACACCTTAAAGGAATATTTGGACACGCCACGGAGTATTCGAACTCAGGTATCTTCTGTGACACTGAGCAAGTCACAAATATCAACTGGCCACCTATAGAATGGGGAAAATAGCACATTGCTGCCTCACACTGCAAAAATACACCCCAGGAAGAGGGAGGCAATGGCTCAGCCTTACATTTGCCCCACATAAACTCTGGCTATTCCAGTGTGAAAGGAGATGTCACACGAAGTGGCTGCTTCCAACAACATCATTTAAAAGAAGTGGTTTAGAGCTTGGCAAGTGTAGTTTAGCAACTGGAAAAACTGCCAGCTCCAGTTCTAGGAGGATAAAAGGCTCTGTGAATTCCAGTGAAGTTCAGGCAGCAGCTCTAGTTTGGTGTAGAGGAGTTAAAAACACGGAGTGAAAAAGTTTGTAATTGAAGTGTTTAGATTTTCGTCAAAACTGATCTGTATTTTTAAAAATATTTAAGTAAGCTACGAATAAAGCAACAGTTTCAGGGGATGGGAACACTTTCTTAAAACTAAGTGCTGGGGGGGGTGTGACAAAACAAAGATGTTTGTTGTTTGCTCAGCTATCATTTAGGTAAATTCTAGACACACTTTGAATTACTCCTGATACAAACTTTTCTTAGTCAAGCTCTGTTACTTCAAGAGTGTTTTCAAGATTTCTGCACTAATAAATCTGAACTTCTGTGCAAATGCTGGTAGCAAGTGACCTATTTCTACAGAAGAATAGGAAAAAAGTTCTCCGTGTAGAAAGACCAAACTCAAACCTATTTCTTCCTGCATAATTCTGCTACTGAGATGAAAGCAGCCTAAAATTAAAAATACAAGAGACTGCATGCACTGTTCTGGTCAGATGTTGTTGTAGATTTGATTCTGATGACCCAAGAATCTGTGGTTAGATTAAAAATGAAATAATTTTGGGCAACCCCCAGGTAGTTTTGTGTGAGTGCCGTGCAATAAAAAGCCCAAAGTGCTTGTGAACGAGGCAGGGGATTGTGCTGCAAGGAGGAATTAACAGCTGTTTACTAAAAATAAGCGTGGTGTCAAATAGACCTGGCTCACCGGGAGAAAGGGAGGGAAAAAAAAACCCCACCTGAAGTTTAACTGCACAGCTGTAGACTCTTCCTGTGCCTGAGACAGAACTGCAGGAATTCTTTGAAGCCTGCAAGAGCAGCTTTTCCACTCTGAGGGTTTCTGGTTGTGCTCTGTGCAGAAAAGGGCTCCTTCTCATGTGCCTTTAGAGCCGGGGAGAAGCTGTCAGCTCCGGCAGGATGGGCTGGGGACGTGTGGGTGTTTAACTGGGAAATGGGAATCACAGAGGCGCTCACCGACGGCGTGAATAACCCCAAAAAGTTCTGTATTGGCAGGGCTCAGAGCAGGTGTCTTGCTGGGAACGGCAGTGCTGGTGTTCAGATACAGGTTGGGTGACAAACCCCCCATCCCCTCGCAAACCCCCTGGCTTATTACACGGGAGAGTTGTGAAATTTGGGAGTCTCCATTGCTATCACAGTAACCTACTGACCCCTGTGGTGTTTTTATTCCTCGCTCTGGTATCCACTGCTGTGCTGAGGTTGCAGCCAAGCATGTTTCCTCCAAGGCAAACCCCTCCTTGCCTCCCTTTTTGCTGCTTCCACGCTGCTCCTTCCCTGCCCTGGGGACTTGCTGGGTGGGAACCCCACTCTTGCCACGGCTGGTTTTGAGTTCCAGGTGCCATTTCATCCCTGGAAAGAAGCATGGGTGGATTTGATCCTTATCTAAAGCTCCCGCTGCCTTCAGCGGGGTTCTGACGTGGTATTTGAGAGCAGATGGGATGAAAAGCTCCTTTTTTTAGCCAGAAAGCTGCTCTATGATTTATAACGTGTAAGAAAATCCTAATTGTTACGAGTCAGAGGTCAGGCCAAACTACTGATGCACATTTAGCAAGTTGTTCACTTCTTTCTCTCCAGCCAGCTCAAATCAGGCAGAAAACTTGATGCCAGTAATTTGTCAGCAGGAGGGAAGAATGGAGACTTTTCATACGGGGAATTTTAGCGAGGCACTAACTCTGAAGAGTGGAGAGCAGAAAAGATATTTTTCCCACATTGTAGCAGAACAGAATCTGCAGAGATCCAGCAAAAATAACCCCGTTTCCACTTTAGACAAGTGCATGACTTCCAGGTGATTGCTAATTCACTTGTGAATCAGGGTGAGCACTGAAGACAAGTGCTGAAGAGATAAACAGAAGTCCCAAGAGCAGAGGAGAGGATAGAAGAGATCTGCAAAAGAACAAAAATGCCCTTCCATGATTTTTATTAAGAAACCCCTGCTTTTTGGTGCTTTCTCCAGGTTAAAAACCAGCCAGGCCCCTTGCTGAAAGTCCGGGTTATGTTTTAGTTTCACACACTTTGAACAAAGCAAGTACATTCATAGTTTTGTGCCTCTGCTTGAGGAGATGCTCCTCCTATTCAAACATAGAATCAAAAATCATTTGGGTGGCCGTGGATGGTGTGAAGGAATCCATGGAATCTTTCCATGAGTTCTCACTCTTGGAGGAGACAGGACAGGCAGAGTTACAGGAGTATGAAAACATTGATGCCGAAACTTGATCTACAGTGTGGTGCTTTTGAATTATTGGCTACTCTGAAGTCATTTTTGTTGCCCTCAGAAAATCCCAAAATGCCTTTTTTAGATGTATTGAAGCACTGTGCTTCGAGTTGGTTCACCCACAGAAACGTCCCTTCCTGCAAGATTAGCTCAATGGTTTTGACAGATTCCTACAAAGAATTGAGGTACTGAGAGACTCCCTTCCTAAATACCATTTTTTTTAATCTAACATCCTCATTTTTATCATGTTCCACAGTTTGGGCAGCTGCCCACTTGACCTTATAGGAACGACATTCAGATTAAGCTGATCTGGGAGAACATTCCAGCTGGAATTGTTATCTTTTTCCACTGACCTTTGTACTGAGAGCTTCCTTCCTCCAGTATCGAGAGGAAATTGCTCGGACCCATTTTCCAGCTTTCATCCACTACCTAGATTGGGGGGAAAAAATGAAAAGAGGATTTGTTGGCAGCATTGTTTCACAGAATTATGGAATGGCTTGGAAAAGGCCTGAAAGATCTAATTCCACCTCTTCCCATATGCAGGGACACCTTCCACAAGCCCAGGTTGCTCCATGAGAGAAGAGGTATCATTTTATCAGCTGAAGTCCCAAAATTAAACAAGAATTAAACTCCAGCTTGTTGGAAGATGTAATTTAGGTAGGAGACTTGCAATATTTAAATGGAATTTAATTTAAATGCCATTTTCCCAGTTACTTTTGCTACTATTGCCATGTTCCCAAAACAGTTTAATTTCATTGAACTAATATTTCTGAGGGAAAAACTTCCCAGAAAGTTATCAAAGTTTCATAAGTCGTAAGTCTCAAGATGTGAGTAAGGTAATAGTTGATAAAGGGAGATTAGATCACTGTTTGGGGAGCAGGTGAATGTGGATTTATACGAGACAGCACAAGGTGGATCAGGATTTTGCTTTTAAATAACCTGCAGACCACTTGTTATCAGCAAGATACCAAATGCAGCTCCTGGGATAATTAAAACTAAACACCCTCCCTCCCCAAATAAGCCCTGTAATTAGGGGCATCTCTTCTACCTGCAGGTACAGTTGCAGGCCTGTGACGTGAGTTATCAAATATCTGGTTTTAATTAAAGTATTATTACGGTACTTGCAGTTTGGGCCCAGAAGGACAGGCAAAATCTGAATACATTTATCACTTCTACCCTATAGATGCATTTGAAAGAGACTCAGGAGTTTCTCGACTGAACATCAAGAACTGTTTTGGTAAAGCACAAGGAAAAGTTTGAGGATTTGAGCTCAAATCCCCAATTACTCCAATGTGTTCCCAGTTTTACAGGGTGTGGCACTTTGAGGTTCATCCTTGGATCGTTTGCAGTAGGCAGAATCCCTTTTTTACCATTTTTCTGTGGTATTTTGTAGAAAATGATTAAACCATGATGCTCTGAGAGGAAATGTGTCAACTATTAAAAAACCCAACTAAACAAATTCCCCCCCAAACCAGTCTAAAAATGGATTATTCATTTTTAGCCTCTCCATAGCACAGGACACATCAACATTTTATTGTTGTAAATAAGCCAATGAATCATTTTAGTTATTTGCTTCAGTGGTTTTACACACTGATGTCAATGATACCATTGTGCCAATTTAATTGATTTTAATCAAACCCACTCTCCTGTGTCTAAAGGACAGTTGCAGTTCTGTTTTCTCTTGCCTCAATTAACAGCCTAAGAGTCACCATAATAAAAAGAACTTTTCCTTTGAAACCAGTTCATGTATTTTTTGATTTTCAGCTGATTGAGCCCATGCTTGTTCCGTCTTAAAAGTGTTAAGGCACCTTGAACCAGCAACATATGTTTGAATTTAAGCAGAAACGTGGAAATAAGAGTCTCAATCTATTTCTGAGGCTTTCCAAAGCCAACTCCACACCAGGTGATCCCCATTCGACAGCAGGGAAAACTGAACCGGCTCCCCTGTGCACGTTTCCTGTGGATATTTTTTTAATAGGTTTCACTAAGGACAAGAATGTGCCTCCCTATCAGACATTTCTGGGTGAGATTCAGGGACGCACAGCCTTGCTCAGGCTCGGTGAGACAAGCTCCAGCAGGCTGCTGGGTGAGGCAGTCCAGACTGGTTCTGCTTTTGGGAAGAGGGAGGATGGTGGGGATGAAGCCGTGGGTTGTTGTTGGTTTTTTTTTTTTCCTTAGGTGCCTAATGGGAAATCAAATCAGCACCTTGCAGAGAGAAGAGAGCGAAGTGACTTTGATATCAAATACTCTTTGTAAAGATTGCTATCGGGCTTTTCAGAAATACTTAAATTTCCTTCTGGGATCCCACTTTTGTTTTCTTTAAGAGCTGAAGTTGGGAGCAGAGCTTTTTTTCTGCCTGCATCCCTATGACTTATAGCCTATACTTATTTTAATAAGAGTCCTGCTGTTAGAACTTTTCCAAATACTTCTCAACTGGTCTAAGATACTCTTTTTTTTTCCCCTGTCAGTGCTATAACCTCGGAGAGAATGTTCCCTTTGTTCTTTCTCAATGAACCATAGAGAACCTGATATAATGGCTCAGAATTTTACTTGACAGGACTTGTGATGGCTGAGGAGATGGGAATGACATGAAGTTACAAAACCCCAGAGCTCCACGCTGTTATTTCACCCCATTTCAAAACAGCCATGCAGAGGCTGGGAGGGGATTGAGACACATTTTTGCTGTTGTTGGTTCTTACCTTCAGAAATGTGCAAAACCGAGAAGGAATCAGATTTTACCCTGTGAAAGTCAGGTTTTTAAGCAGATGGGTGAGGTGCCATCCAGTTTCAGGAGCTTCACCAGTGCTGTGACAGTGTCACCCAACAAATTGGTCACAGTTACAAGTGACTGACTGAAGACATGTGTGCCCAGAACTTAAAAACATCTCCTGTTTGCACAGGAGCAGCCACAACCCTTCCTAGTTAGCAAAGTTAAGCAATGAAGAGCTTGAAAAACATTTATGTATTTGCTCCTTCAGCCCATTGTGTATTTTCACTTACAAAGGGGAAAAAAGCCCCACCCCAAACCCCCAAATAGCGTTTTCAAGATGCTCATTTACAAGTTAACATTTAGGTGTCTGCCTTCCAATTAAATTGACTGATGCTTCCTAAATTCATGTAATTTAGGTTCCTGGCTGGATGTTCTGAGAGCTTTGGCCAGATTAATGGATGTTGTCCAAGAAAAACATCTCTTTTTTTGATATATATTTGTCCTAGGGTTAGGCCTTCAAATTAATTCGTGTAAAACTTGCAGTGAAGAGTAAGCTTTGCCCTAGAAAACTCACCCTTCTCCTCCACATATTCAGTGAGAGATTAATGACCCTTATTACAAAAATATATATTGTTTCAACTTTTGTTCATACTACGGAGTAAATGAGAAACAAAAGCTGCTGCTTCAGCAAAAGCTGAAAATTTTCGTTGCACAGCTTGCTTTTGGAGATGCCCTTTGGTCACTGCTCTGTTTCACAGGTGTTTTGCTCTGTGAAGTTGCTCCTGAAATAATTTGGAAGTGTGTCCCCTGTGAGAGCAGCCCTGTATCTCAAAGATTTCAGGGGGTATATTGTACATTAAGGGGTGTCTACTGCCATTTGAAACAAAAGTAGTTCCTTCCCCTGAGAATGTGGGCTGAAAATGCATGGCTTTATTGACAGGTTTATGAAATGCTGGCTAATGGGGTTTAAAAATCAGTTTGAAATCCACACAAGCTCTGAGGTGGGTATCTGGGTGAGACTAAGGCTCTTAATCGCTAATTCTGCAAAGGGGGGGCAGTAATTAACTTCTCTGTACCCACATTAAAAGTGGGACTGCTTGGTTACCACTTTGTTACCTGTCTGACTGTCCTGGCAAGGATCTCAAAGCCCTGAAGTGTATTTTTGCCCTCATTTATGCCCCTGACAGTCTGCACCTCCATCAGCTCTTCCCACTGAGCTCAGTCATGGCCATTCCTAAAATATGAAAGGTAAAAAGTTCCCCAGAATTATCGAGGTCATGGAAAGGCTGAGAGGGACCAACCTCAGCCAGTTCTTTGTCTCCTGAACCCCAGCCTGGAGCTTTGGTGACCAGTTTAATGTCACTTAACAGCCTCTGCCCACACCTGAGCTTTGTCTCTGGCTTCCCAACCTGCTTTCATTGCCTTACTTGCTTTCCAGCTTTTTGGGGCTTTTTTGCTTTTGCCTTTTCCTTGTCTTCTTTTCCGTTCTTCTCCTTATCTTTTTTCTCTGCCTCCTTTTTGGCAGCCAGTTCTTCAGCGACCTGAAAGACATGGGGAGGAACGTGATTGGGAAAATACAATATCCAACAGGAGGGATGTGACTGGGAAAACACAATATCCAACAGGAGGAATGTGACTGGGAAAACACAATATCCAACAGGAGGAATGTGATTGGGAAAATACAATATCCAACAGGAGGAACGTGATTGGGAAAATACAATATCCAACAGGAGGAACGTGATTGGGAAAACACAATATCCAACAGGAGGAATGTGATTGGGAAAACAACATCTAACAGGAGGGATGTGATTGG
The DNA here is from genome assembly GCA_013397755.1 of Cnemophilus loriae. Classification (NCBI taxonomy): domain Eukaryota; kingdom Metazoa; phylum Chordata; class Aves; order Passeriformes; family Corvidae; genus Cnemophilus; species Cnemophilus loriae. The sequence continues at coordinate 505,176 of VZTF01000158.1, forward strand.
GAAAACCCAATATCCAACAGGAGGAATGTGACTGGGAAAACCCAATATCCAACAGGAGGAATGTGATTGGGAAAACACAATATCCAACAGGAGGGATGTGATTGGGAAAACACAATATCCAACAGGAGGAACGTGATTGGGAAAACACAATATCCAACAGGAGGAATGTGATTGGGAAAACAACATCTAACAGGAGGGATGTGATTGGGAAAACCCAATATCCAACAGGAGGAATGTGACTGGGAAAACCCAATATCCAACAGGAGGAATGTGATTGGGAAAACACAATATCCAACAGGAGGGATGTGATTGGGAAAACACAATATCCAACAGGAGGAATGTGATTGGGAAAACAACATCTAACAGGAGGAATGTGATTGGGAAAACCCAATATCCAGCAGGAGGAATGTGATTGGGAAAATACAATATCTAACAGGAGGAATGTGATTGGGAAAACCCAATATTCAACTGGAGGGATGTGACTGGGAAAACACAATATTCAACACGAGGGATGTGACTGGGAAAACACAATATCCAACAGGAGGGATGTGACTGGGAAAACCCAATATCCAACAGGAGGAATGTGATTGGGAAAATAAAATATCCAACAGGAGGAATGTGATTGGGAAAACGCAATATCCAACAGGCTGCACTCTCTGGATTCCAGACCATCACAGAGAAGCCTTTTTGGCTTTTATGGAATGAGACCAATTCCTGAAGCCATCCTGGAGCACAATATTCTAATGACACACAACTCAAAGTTCCCTCTGGACTCACACCAAGGTTATGAATTTGTCCTGGTGTTTGTAAGGCAGATTGATTTTTATAGGGATGGATTTTGAGAGACTGCCCCGAGGTGTGTCTAATTTCAATATGTGGCTAAAGACTGAGATTGTTTTAGTGGTGAGGGAGGTTGGACAGAGATATTGTGACAAACTCTGGCAGATTATCATGGATAGCTCAGCATCTTTATCCCTGCAAGCAAGTAGCAGCTGATAACTGGGTACAGCTCCATCAATTCCCATATCTTTAGTTCCTGGCCATTTATACTTCATCATCTGAAAAAGGCAGAGGGTGAAAATTTGCTGCTTTCACCATTCTCTTGTTTCTAGGCAGCTTTCTTGTCCCTGAGAGGAATTCTAAGATCATTTACTAACGAGTCTAGATCAGAAAATCCATTGAAGTTTATTAATGGACCACTAATACTGGCAGTACCACGAAAGAGTAGAAAATGAAGCATTTCCAACTGTAAGATGTGTTTCCTGTAACAGTGAAAATATTTGTTTTCTCAAGTTATACCTTTTAATGTACTGAACACAGGATGCTGGAAGGGGACAATGACAAGGGCTGTGCTTTGCAGCCAGGGCAGTTTCATTAGTGGCTCTCCTCGAGCATTTCAGTATCTTACATTTAATTAAATATGGTAATTCAAACCCCGAGCACCGCTCAGTCCCATCTTGCGCTGATAAGCAGCGAAGCGTTTCGTTCCCTGGGATAGATTAACAGATTGACTGGAGCTCAAAATAGGTTTTTAGTGTGGATCCAAAACCAACAGAGCTACTCCGAGTGTATCCTTCCCTGCAGCGTTCCTACCCAGCCAGAAACCCGACCTTGTCACCTCCACCTCTGCTCTGCTCTGCCTGCAGAGGGTGACCAGAACCGTTCCCAGCACCTCAGGGCCGGGTTTATCCAGCAGGGTACCTGCAAACACACACGTGACTGACAAAAGGTTTCGAATTGCGGCAGCGCCTCTGCGTTCTGCAGGCAGCATTTTAAGTGCATCCAGAGCCCGAGTGGAACGATTTGCTTTCGTGTTTTCGCGCGGATGAGTGGTGCTGGAAGGGGTGAGACAGAGTTTGTGTTCTCATGAACCTGCTGTGATGGCACCGAGCAGCTGAAGTGTCCTTGTCCTCCTGCCTGGCCTGGCTGCACCTTCTCCAGCCCTGCTCCCACCTCTGCTCCAAGCAGCCCATGGTTGCAGACGGCTGGGGGGAAGCTGCCCGTGTATCTAACCTTGAGACCTATCTAACCTCTGCTCTTTTATCCAGAACCACTTCCCCTCCAGCTGCAAGGAGATGCCTGAACAATCTGACAAAAGAAAGGGAATGGCAGGCAAAAGTTAGTTTGAGATTAGTAGGCAATTCACCCACATTTTAGTGTAGGTTTTTTTTTTTTTGCCCTGGCAAAAACTTCACAGTGGAAAGAGAAGCAGATGTCTTCCTAAATTGTTTTGGACTCCCCTTTTCTTTGCCAGGTTGCTTATTTTTGAAATGATGCAGAAAGCACTTAGCAAACTCTTAATACTGAGGAAGAGACTGTTGCAGTAGGAGCAAATGAATTTTAGCCTCTTTGTATTTTTTTCCTAGGACTCCTATTGTGCCAGTGATGATTCTTCTCCAGTAACATTTCCTTCAGAGGCTGAAAAGACATTTTCCTTTAAAACTGATACCCCGTAGAAGTTGAATTGACTTTTCTATTCCTTTATCAGTTCATCCATGTTTCTAAAATTCTGCTGTGCAAATCTCCTTTTTTGGGGGGGGAGAGAGCTGGGTACCAAACCAGAGTGTAGCCTATGAATGCAAATGTCTAATGCTGGTTTATATGAGTATAAAAAACTTCCAGCTGCCAGCAGGACTCGCTTGTTCTGCTGTCCTCAGCCACAGGAAGTTTGGTGTTGGCTCAGGTAAGATGATGTTCTTCTTCAGGACTAAACCCTTCTCTCATTCCTTGAAAGAAGATTTTCCTTGAACTTCTTGCCTTTTAGAGTTGTGGGCATAAAAGAAAATATAGATAGAGTGAGTTTGGGAATGCTGGATCTCCAGCTGGGCCAGGTGAGAGCAGCCTCAGAGCCTGGCTCTAACAGCAGCTTGAACACAAACACTTTACAGGGGCACAGCCCGGTGTTCCTGGAGGGGGAAAAGTTTCCCTCTTGCAATATTAACTCTACAGAAAGAAGTTATGTTGGAATCTAGGAAATGTCTCTTCTTTATGGAGGATTTTTGGTGTGGTTTTTTTGGGGAAGGTGGGTTGCTGTCTGTAGGTGAGTATTTGAAGTGTTGTGTAATTTAACAGAGGCCAAGTACAGTTTCCCCCCTCCTGCATGGTTAACTTGAAATAATCAGAATATTTTAAGGCTTTGAGTCCTTCTCTGACACCTTTCTCTTTTTTTGGAATGTTATTTAATATTGGAAATGAGGGGGGGCTGGGACAGGGGGAAGTGCCTGCTAAATGGCAACTCTCTTGGCTTATTTTCATGGTGATGAGACTTAATGAACTACGGGAAAAGATCGTAATTTTGTTGGCAGCGGGATAAGGGCAAAGCTAAAAATTGTCACATCTGATGATTATCTGTGGAGCAAAACATAAAAAACCATTAGGGATAGAAATCTGGAACAGATGCAGGGAGATTACGCTGACGTCCTGGAATGTTAAATTTCTCTAGAAGAGTAAGTAGAGTAGAGAAAAGCTTCTTTTCAGTCAAGGGACAGCACTTATTTTTCTGACTGAAGCACCAAGTGCTCTGCGTTGGGATGTCTTTGGCACATCTTTTGGAAAGGTATTTGTAAAATGTCACAGAAGCAGTTTGTGCAGCAGGCCAGCTGCATTACAAAGTCAAGTAAGGTCAGGGTTGTCAAAGGATCAAGAAATATAGGATGTATAATAATGCAGCAATGGTTCGTGACGTGATTAATTTGTATTTTATTTTCCCCAAAGTGTCTTTACGGAAGCCTTATAAAATGCTCACTTTTTAAATACGGTTCAGTCTGGATTTTTCATGGAGTTTGACTTGGGGACTAACCAACCCCTGCACAGGAGCTCACAGAGACAAGAGGTGAACTCCTGTCCCCAGTGGAGTCAAGGACAAAACCCCCATCAGCTTCAGTGGGGCCAGGATTTCCTTTCCCATGTTGCCCAGTAGACCAGCGTGGAACAAACCCAGTGGCCTCGGGGGTTTTTAATGTGCAGCTGACTCAGTGGGACAAAAAACGTTTTACTTGTCTGACATTCAGGTAAAATCATGATTGCACTGAACTTTCTCTGGCCCAACTGCATTGTGGAGATCTCTTAAGGCTGTGACACACATTCTGCTGGCTCAAAAGGGAGAAAAAACAGGCCCCAAAATTGGTGAAAATCAGATAATTGCTAGTGAAAATCTGTTAGGAAAATAGAGGAAGAGGTTTTTTTCCAGGGTGCAGGGAAAACAAGCAGTAAAACAACCTCTCCAGACTTCTGGCTTCCATTTTTTTCGTGCAAAGAAAAAGCAGATGCTTAGGCAAGGCAACAAAACACCTGAAGGTGGGAATTGAAAGCTGGGAGCAGGACAGGAAGGTTAAATCCATTTCTCCAGAATCTACCTCCATATCCAGTGTTGCTCAGAACAATTTCTGGGAGCTTTTTTTCTTCCTGAGCTGTGTTTATCCTCGATGGTAGCAGATCTAATTCGCATCACATTCCCCAAAGCCTTCTCCAGCAATAAGCCCCACTTGCTGGGTGGCTCCTGGCTGCTCCTAGCAGCCAAAAAAACCTTCTGGACTCTGGCACGTGTTTCTGCTTTAGAGGCTGAAAACTTAACCGAGGATCTCCTTCCTTCTGCTGTTCAGGCAGGCAGAGGGACCTGGGTGCAGAGCCCAGCAGGGTTTAGCCCCTGAACTTGGCTAAAACCAGGAGCATGCCCCAAACTCAGTTTTAGTGGGGCACAGGGAGCTGTTTGCAGCAGTTTTCCTGCGTTTTTAGCAGAGTAGCTGATGGTTAGTGCTGCGCTCTGTGCTGGGCTTAGCCTGTCCTTACATCCCCCCCAAACCTCACAGATTCCTGTGTGCCCCAGGCTCCTCCCTGTGATGCCAGGGAGGACTGGATCCAAAATTCCCCATCCCTGGAAGCATTCAAGGCCACGCTGGATGGGGCTCTGAGCAACCTGGGCTAGTGGAAGGTGTCAGGGTGGTTGCAATGAGATGATTTTTAGGTCCCTTCCAACCCAAACCATTCTGTGCTTCTATCAAAATCCTCTTTCACCATACCTGTATCAGAGCACCAGTTGCAGAAAAATCATGCAACAGTCTTAGAAGTGGAGCTTTAAGGACCACAGAATCCAGGTTTTGACCTCTCAGTTTGCCTAGCCCAGCATCCTGGTTCACTCAGGGGCCAAATCCTGCTTCTCGTTTCCCCCCAGCAGACTAATTACCCTGCTTGGCTCATGGGGATGGGTGGAAATGGCTCCAAGTGCTGACCACTGCCTTCAGCTGGGCTTAATCACTTTCCCTGCATGACACCCAGATGATCAGAGGAAGAGATTATCAGCCACTTCCATTAGCCAGAGAGATCAGGAGAGGGATTTACCAGGAAAAACAACCGAGTTCACTACAACACACGAGATAAACTGAGATGCTTCCTTCACTGGGATGTTAAATTTGCTTAATGAGCCTTGGCAGTAAATCAAGGTTTAGCCCTGCCTGCATAAGAAACTCCTCTCCGCTGTTGCTCTCTACTTCTTGTCCATCACCTGAGCACCTTCAGTTGTAACTAAGTGGCTGCACAGCCTGAAAGGGGAACAGATTTTGGTACCCGATTGGAAACACCCTGGAAAAAACCCCATCCTTTCACTTGCAACAAAAAGCTTTTAACCATAAGGTTCTTGGAGAACTAGAGCCACTGTTAGGGAAAATTGCTACTTTTAAATAAACTGACATGTTTTGTGGCAAATCCTTCTCCAACCTCATGAAATTTTTTCTTTAAAAGAGGGTCAGTACCTGCTCTGGATGTTTTTCAATAAAAATAGCCTTGGAACCGCCTGTCTTCTCAGGGGGATAGTCAGGAAACCTGCCCGTGATATGCCTGTGGGAGAAACAAAAGTGGAAAAGGAATTAAAATCCATCAGTTTTCACTTGGTTGATAAAGATGTTAGATAGGAGGGAAGCTTGTTATGGCAGTGGCTTTTTGTCCTGTAAATTAATTAAGACAGTTACCAATCCATGTCTCTTATCCCATGGTCCATCAAAAACTGCAAATTCTTAGGGAAATTCGTAAGACTGCAGATTCCTTCCTAGCTCAGAAATGTAGATTAAAGTGTTTATACTTGGCAGTGTCCAAGGCCAGGTTGGATGAGGTTTGGAGCAGCCTGGGATAGTTGGAAGTGTCCCTGTCCCCATGGCAGGGAGTGGAATGGGATGAGCTTCAAGGTCCCTTCCAGCCCAAACCATTTTGGGATTCCATTATTTTATGTTCATAGCCCAACTCTCTGCTTTCAAAATAGAGTTGTTTTTTTTTTTTTTTTTTTTTTCAGAGGGGAGTTATTTTGCTTAAATCAGGTCTTAATCTCTAAGTTCCAGACTGTATTTCCATGTGAGGATTACCACTCTCACATTTCCAATGGACTTGATGGTGATGGAAGCTGGGAAGGGGCAATGAGTGACTTTGTGGGAAGGTTTCGTGGATAACACAGGGAGCTTCCAGACCTTTCAGAAAGAGATTAAAAGATAAAGATAATAACTTTAGCCCAAAGGCCATTTATACTGATAAGACCCTTTAACTTCTTTCCCTTTTGTTGCTTGTTGGAATATATCTGTAAGATTTTCTATTTGTTTGGTAACATCAGGAAGGTTTTTCTGTTCCAAAGAAAATTCTGACAGTGCAGAAAAACCCTCGTGCTACTTTCAAACAGCACGGTAATGTTTCCTCTAAATGAAATTAAATTTCCCTGGAGAAGAAAAGAGCTCAGAAAGGTCAACACGATTCTTAAAAATTGCTTTCATTTTTTTGAAAAACAACTGGTACCTTAAGGGACATTCTTAGGCTGCTGTTAAGCTGCAGGCTCAGTTTTAAGCTGAGATCTTTGGAACAGAGCATCTGTTCTGTTTCTGTAGCACCACGTGTAGGGTTGGGATCTCTTGCTGGTATTAATGCAGCACCAATTAGGACAGAATCAACAAACATTCATCCGTGCTTGGGAGCTCTGACTTGTTCAACAATTACAAGTTCTCTGTGCAAACAGATGCAAATCCTTGGTCACTGCATTCCCAGAAACCAGCCTGCATCAACAAAGGGCTGTCACTGTTAGTGTGTTTTAAAAAATCCATTAAGAATGGGATTTTGGCCTCAAACCCCTCCATGATCTATTATTTAAAGTTAGCTCATGTTCCATTTTTTACAAGCAGGCAGAAAATAGCTCAATTTTATGTCAGATGCAGCCTTGAATGCTGCTACAAGTCTGGTTTACAGCAAAAAGTTTCCCAAAATCTGTTATTGAGGCTGTTGCTTATTTCGGTGCCAGATGGGAGGAAGGAAAGGCAAATGCACTGTGGGTGAAGAATCAGCTGGGAGCCCACTGAACATGATATCAGGGCCAGCTTCCAATATTTGCTAATGTTACATTTGATATTTGTACTCCCTTTTTCACTTTTAAATCATTTACAGCTCTTGGAGATGGCAGGAGGGTTGGAATTAGATTATTTTTAAGGTTCTCTTCAACCCAAACCATTGTGTGATATTTACCTTTGATGAGTATATCTGAGTGCTGTAGGAATTCTACCATACTCTGAAATTGGGAAGGGGGTTCTGGTTCATAATCTGTATTTTCTGTGTGATTCTCCTCCTCTGAGCTGGTGCAGTCGTTTGGGGCGGTGTGGCTCCTCTCACCTATTTTTTTGTAGCGGCTACAGCAGGTGCTTATGTCAAAAAATGAGGTGAGGAGAAGACAATGCCCATCTTTCCATGGAAAGAGGGTCAGGCATTTATTAACCAGTCAGGGATAACTGGTTGAGGGCAATGTGATTTTCCATGGTCATCAGTGACCTGAGAGCAGACAGTAGCAAGCATTTTGATGTTCTAATTCTTCCAGGGCATCTGCTTTTTTCTTGAGCGTATCCATCGCTGGGAGATGGTCTGGAAGCAGAGCTCTTAAATCTTATTTCACCCTCTTGTGGGTCTTCCTCTTTCTCTTCTAGGTTGCAATGACCACAACTTCAGTCTTGTAATGCCTGGGAATTCACATGTGTGACCCCGATAGGCAAATTCCTCCCTTTATGAAACCCTCCGAGTTCAGAGGTTAAACCAGGGATTCATTTGGCCTGTAAATCTGCCCAGAAAAATGCAGCCATTCATCTTCCTGGTCAAAAGTCCACTTTAAACGTAATGAATCTCAATTTTCATTCCCCCTTCACTTTCTGGCAGCGTTCGACTCAGAGCCATCACAATGGGTCGTCTCATGAATTTGTCTTAGGATGTTAATTTGGATTCAACTGGACTTCAATTTTTTGGTTTACAGTTGGAAACAACCAGGATAAAATGAGCAGCCAGGGAAGCTGTGGCTGCCTCTGGATCCCTGGAAGTGTCCCAGGCCAGGCTGGATGGGGCTTGGAGCAAACTGGTTTAGTGGAAGGTGTGGGGTGGGACTAAATGATCTTCAAAGACCCTTCTAACCCAAACCACTCTGTAATTTTAAATTCCTGTATCTTTGTGCCATCAGATAAGCCACACATTATCCATGGCTCAAGAGGGTCCCACCAGGCGTGTCCCATGAACAGCTTTTGAATCAGGAGGAGGTGAGGTCCCAAACATTGTGGAGTGATTTTGAGCTTGCTTTACACACAATAACATTTATTCAAATAATTTTTAACCACCTTTTGAAACGTCCTAGAAACACTGAAGTATTGATGATTAGAGGCAATGATAGGGTAAGAAAATGAACCCAGATGATGCAAGAAGTTGCTCCCAACTGGAGCCCCAGCAGGCTGCTTTGTTTTGCTGGAAGTGTGGAGGGGAGCTTTGTGGTGGGAATCCTCCCTGGTTCCACTGTCAATGGGGAGAGGAGAACATAAAAAGCTTAAGCTCTTGCTAACAGGAGCATTAGAGTGTGTAATATATTTGAAAGATGTGGTACATGTCAGAGACACCTAGATCCGAGTCAGAACTCTGTGAATCTGTTACTTATTACTGTCTCAGCGTTTGTGAGGGGAAAAAATATCCAATTGTACTTTTCCAGCATCTCATAAAAACGTGTAAATGCCAGAACTGGAAGAAGCAACTCTTATTTCCAGTGTGATTGCTTCCGTGGGAGTGCTGACAACGTGTGAAGCACCGCAAGCAAAAGCAGCAGCAAATTGTCCTGGATTTCTTAGGGAGGATGCAGTTCTAGTAAAACCAACTGCCTGAAGGAACAAATGAAGTTTATAAAATCGCTTGGTGGGACCGGACTCAGTGGCTGAACAGAAGTAAATACGGTGAGATGGAAGGACAGGGCTAGGAAGAAACCTCCTCCTTGTGAGACAAACCCCAGCAGCAGCCTGGGGAGGCCCTTGCAGCCTCAGGAGCCCAAAGCCTGCAGGCAGGGAGGTGGGGATGGGTCCTGTGGGTGACCCGCTCGCTGTTGTGTGTTCCCAGGCACTGAACAGCAACCTGTGCTCGGGAGCTGTGCTTGCACTGCTGCGAATAAAACCGGGGAGTGCCAGAGTTCACAGCAGGCAGAAAGAGCCTTCTTTGGGTCAGAGCCACTGCTTTAACACAACTGCTAAAGTTTCTGTGCTGAGGAGGATGCTGTTGAAAAAGGGACCTTTAGAAATTGTGGTATGTGAGAAATCCATTACTTTTCTGGAAAGCAGTGAAATCCTGTCAACGGAAGCAGAGCACGGGTTTGGAAAATAGGTTTACTGAAAAGCCATCTAATTGGGATGAATGGGGGCCCTAAATCTGAATCAAAGCAGCTCAAGTGGAAGAGTAAAGGGATGAACAAGGATGGAGGGGGTGAAAAGATATGATCTTGCATTCCCAGCTGAAAAAGAAAAGGATGTGATGAGGGTTTTGTGCTGTTTCTCAAATTACACTATGTTCTCTGGCTCACTGTTACTGCTCCAAACCTATTCCTCTTACAATAACTCAGACCTGTCAAGTGTAATTGAAAAAGAATGATCTTTTATGGTCTGCAGTGGAAATCCTTTTGTCTCTGATCTGTAGCAAAGAGTGCTGGCTCTTCTGGGCTCAATATTTGTTACAGCATAAACCCCACATAAATGTCCAAGTTTTAACTAGGTTCAAATGGTTCTCTAATGTCTCCAAATCACCGCCAGACTGGGACAAGTCGGTGTGATTGGCAGGCTCTGCTCAGCCCTGAGCGCTGCGGCACCTCCATTCTCACCTGTAAAATAAATTCTTTGTCCGGGAGGTGACCCTACGTTGTGCTTCTCTCATCTGCTGCTTCCTCCCTTCCTCGTTTCAGGAGCTTCAAATATTTTTTAAGTGTTTTCTCTCTATTCCACATTGCTCAGGGATGCTTATAGTTAGGGCTAAATACGGCTTTTGATTTATGAGAACACACCATTGATTTAAACATTTTGTCTGGTAATAGACTCAACAAGTTCCTACCTACTCTGTTCTCTGGCGTGGTTTTACATGTGTTATTCTTTCTTTTTGGCTACGGCTTCTCCAGCTAATTGCATAAAAGGCCTTGTCAGGAAAAATAAATTGTTCTTTGGAGGAACAAGAGTGTTTAACTCTTCTCAGGGGAAGAAAGGATGTGGGCTGTGTGCAGAAGAGGAGGCATGAATGATGGTGGAGGGACAGAGGAGTGTTCTGTGCAGAAAAGGGACACAAACACAGAGGGGGGAGCTCTTGAAAGAAATAAAACCCTCATCAGTGTTGTAGTTCTTGCCTGTTTCTGTAATCCCATCTGATATGGATTCTCTCTGACTGCTTAAATAGCACTGCTGGTTTATTTTAGGTGTCCTTGCTGCGGTGGGTTTTTTTTTTTCCTTTACCTCTTTGAAAACCACTTCCAGAAAAAATAACCTGGGCAAATACAGAATTACTTATAAAGCAAGATTGATTTCCACGGGTTTCTTATCATCTTTAATGAGTTTGGACACAGACACATTACAACTGATGTTTTATCTCAGGTCCTGATCCTCCCAGTGTTTGCTTGTACATGTGCTTGTTATGCATGGAAGCATTTCAGTGGAGGGTAATTGGAGGATCAGAAACTTTATTGTTCTGGATAAATATTCAGCTTTGAAAATTGAAGATCGAGTGTTGTGAGGCCAACAATGTGTAAGGAAAAGCATTCCCATGGAGGAACGAGGACGCGAGGTTTGTGGGGAAAGGTGATATCCTTTATTATAGTAACTATCATAATTAGAACGGGCTTTTGGGTCCCCAATGCCTGCCTTAGATCTGAAATGGGAGAAGGGAACATCAAAGCCAAGTAATAGCTGGGAACAGTTGTTGGAGGGGACAGACCTAAATGAGGAATGTGGTAATTCTCCCTGATAGTTTTATTACATGTGGTGCTGCTGGCCAGGAAAGGTAGACCTTTGGCTGACCCAGTGCAGTTGTTCATGAGCTGCTTGAGTTCTTACAGCAAGCGAGTCTGTTCTGCTTTGTCATAAAGTTATTACCTTTCCAAGGATCCTTCTGGTCTTTTAGGGATAGCAATAAGTAATTAGTGGAATGGAAAAATGGGAATCTCTGTTCCCCTTCAGGTGGGCTGGGGCATGAGCGTTCTCTGCCAGGACTCCTGGTTGTCCCGATTCCTGCTGTAAAAACCACGAGGGAAAAGGATTTTTAAATTTATTTTTTCCCCTTCAAAATTCTGACAAATCTTTCCTGGTTTAAAATGGCAGTAAGGTTTTTCTCCTTGAGATAATTGGAGGCACGGATGGTAGCACTGCAAATTACTCCTAGGTTTTTGAATGGAAATAAAAGGCAGCTTGGGCATGAATAATGCCAAGGAAAACCAAAGAGACTTATTCTTCCAATATTAGCTTAAGTTAAAAGAAAACCTGCTAAAATCAGACGAAAAAATTTGTAATACTGACACTCATAAAATGTTTTGCATGTCCCTCCACAAACTCAAAAAATGTTGCCCAAAGTTTTCTCAGAGCTCACATTTGAATTAACTGAGGACTGGGAGAAATCACATCCTGACTGATACAACTGAACTGCTTTGCAAGAGCTGATACCAGCTAAGCTGTGCTGAGGGCTCAGACAAACCTAGAGGACATTAAATGTACCCACCACAGCGTGGAAATGGGAAGAAGATTAAAGGGACTGGAAAGCAGATTTCTGGAAGGTTATTTAGGGTTTTTGGCTTGACTCCTGCAGTGCAGAACAGCCTTGGGCAGTACTGGTAAACCTCGTGTGAGGTGTGGAATGACACTGGAAGCATCTCCTGATGGATCTACGGACACCTGGATGTCCCATCTCTGCCCCTGACATCCAGCACTGTCCCCGGGCTTGGTTTGCTAGGTCTGAAGTTCCTTGAGTGCGTTTCCTTTCCTTTTGGAGTTGCTGATCGTCCCGTGTTTAGCGGAGCTGCATTCCTCGAGGGACTGTCTCCAAGGATGCAGGGCTGCTCCCCCCGTTTCCCAGTCGGGCTGTCCCCAGGCTCGTTTCCAGTGTCAGCTCCCTGTTGCCTGTCTCCAGCCTTTCGAGGAACGCGGTCCTGTGGAGCCAGCAGCGGGGTGAGCAGGGTGAGCAGCCCTTCCCGAGGAGGCAGAGCTGCCCTCGGGGACTGCTCCAGGGCTGGGGGCCTCGGCTGATGGAATAATGAGCGCTCTGGAGCTCCCATTAAACTCTCATCTGGTTGGATTTTCTCATATCTTCCCATTCTCTTTGGAGCAAAGTCAGAAATACAGAAGCTGGCTCAAAGAAACGCCAGGTCAAATTCCCCTTGCATTTACTGAATTCCTTACCTTTGGTCAGCTTCTGCTGCCCAATCCTGACTCAAATTTGGCAGAATTTCCAGTGCTCAGCATTCAACTTAAAGAGACTGAAACAATTATGGGCAGTTTTAAGCAAGATTACTTTAACCCAGACTAGAAGCTTTGCGAGAATAGTTTTCCTGCAGAGTCAGCCAGAGGGAATCAAGAGCACTTTATTAACACAATATGAATCCTATAAAGAGGAAAATAAAGCATGCCATTTTTTTCTAGCAAGACCAGCCAAAAGAAATAACTTGCCCTCCAACATCACAAGCTTCTTTGGGATTTGGAGTGAAATGGAGTATAAGAGAGCATTTTGTTTTATGGGATTTGTTTATGAGAAATTCAAGCGATTGTTTTTGCTTCTTAGAAGTCAAGGTGGACCAAAATGCATCTCTACAGGAGGGGAAGAAAGCTCTAACCTGGCTGCTTTGCACTGCTTTGCCATGGCCCAGCACTTCAAACTGAAGATAATGCTCTTGGGGCACGTCAGCCTCCCTGTGTGTGCTGTGCAGCATGGGCACCCTTTATATCTGCCTGGAAAATTGGGAATGGGAGCCTGCAATGAGCAGAGAAGCTTCGATCCACCCTTTTTTTCAATACTAGAAAAGACAGCAGAGCATGTAAGAGTAATATGGTGATTAAATAATGCTGCTTGTGGGTAAATGATGGGATTTTCATTGGGATTTTCATTGACAGTGATGAAGATGGATGGATCCAAGGTGGCATCAGAGGTGGCATCAGATACGTTTCAGTAACCATCTTTGTGGTGTCAGTGCAGAAATACAGCCCAGGCTGGCAGAACTCATTTTTTGCCACTCTGAATTAAAATCCTCTTTAGCCTCTGTGTCGTGGCGGTCCCACTCACGGATCTCTGTGCCCCTGACCTGCTGCCTGCCCGTGATTTAGCTTGAGTTTCTAAAGGACAGAGTGCAACCAGATTCATCAGGCATTGCATTACTGCTTGGGAGAGTGGCTTGAGGATCCATTTAAAACTGGAATCACTGTTTGCAGCTGAGACTGAACTGCCTTGAAAAGCACTTGTGACGCAGCAGGAAAATGTCAGTGGGGAAGGAGAAGCTGAAAATGGCGCATTCCAAAGTTTTTAAGACTGTGACCAGACACTGCTTTCTCTTTCTCAATCCCAGAATGGGGCAGGTTGGAAAGGGCCACAGTGAGGGCATCTGGTCCAACTTCTCTGCTCCAGCAGGGTCATCGCAGAGCACATGGCACAGGATTGTGTCTGGACAGCTCTGGAACATCCCCAGCGAGGGAGACTCCACACTCTCTCTGGACACTCTGTTCACTGCTCGGTCACCGCACAGGGAAGAAGTTCTGCCTCCTGTCCAGGTGGAACTCCTGGGCATCAGGTTCTGCCTGTTCCTCGTGTCCCATTGCTGGGCCCCATGGAGCAGAGCCTGCTCCATGCTCTGGCACCCACCCTTTGGATATTTACACACATTTCAGAGGTCCCCTGTCAGCTGTGTCTCCTCTTGAGGAGCCCCAGCTTCCTCAGCCTTTCCTTGTCAGAGATGCTCCAGTCCCTTCCTCACCTCTGCAGCCTCCACTGGACCCCCTCCAGCAGCTTCTTGTCCTGAGGAGCCCAGAACTGAACACATCATCCCAGAAGTGCCTCCCAGGGCTGAGCAGAGGGGCAGGATCACCCCCTGATGCACCCCAGGATCCCGCTGGCCTTCTTGTCCCCCAGGGAACACTCATGGCTCAGGGATGGTTTCCTGTCCACCACGGCCCCCAGGGCCTTGTCCACTTCAGTAGATCTGGTTCTCTGTGGTTTATGTGAAAGCATAAATGAACTATTTAATGATAAATCTGAGGCAATTTCATGCAGATGAAAGCAGTCACAGTGCTTGCTTTTTCCATGTTCATCCCAATTGGCTTGTGCAGCCTTATTGGAATAAATCCCCATCAGGTGTACACAGAGTGTAAAACCAGGGAAAAAGTGAGAATGTTGCAGAATCCATCTGTAAAATTAGAGATGTTTACACTCCTGGCCAATGCTAATAACCAAAGAGCTCTCTAGAAAGAAAAATAATTTGGAACCTCTACTTTGGCATTTAAAAAGTGTGGGAAAAGACAAGGAGAAACATTCCAGATGAGCTCAGCTCTAAGTCAGGCATGGTATTAGGAGCAGCCATTTATCAGGAGTTTTAGCTCAAAAACCCCAGTCATCTCTGCAGTCCAAGAAACACACTGTAATGCCTGGAGATGCCAAGTTCCTTAACTCTCACCTTTTTAAGTTTTGGGAGAGGAAAATTGGAGTGTTCTAGTCCTGTACCTGTTTGGTGTGGCTCTGGTGCATGATCTATGGTCTCCTGAAATTGGCTGGAATTGTGCAGACTGATAAACACGTGATAAACATGTTTTGCAGGACTCTGGCATTGCCTCTCTAAATACCTGAATCCTTCTGCACGTTACTCAGCGGGATACACTCAGATTTAATCAAAAATAAGCACAAAGTGCAGCCTTTTAAATTATTGTTAATTTAAATGATGGCTTAATAATGTGCTTTTAAATAATTTCTTTGGTAGATGGGGTCGGTGCTGCAGAGAGAGCCAGGGATATAAGGGATCATCTCTGGGAATCTGGAGCTGGAGCCTGCTCTTGGAAGAAGCAGAGAGCCCAAACACAGGTAATTTCCCCAAAGTGGTGGAACAGGCAAGGCGAGGTGGGAAGTGCAGTTTGGAGCCGAGCCCTGCAGGGCAGCTTTGCTCAACCTTAGGGCTCTTTTGTGTTGTTTTCCAGGCCTGGAGATGTGACTGTGTTGCTTCACAGGCCTCTCCAGAGGATCAGCTGTCTGGAATGGCCTTTTACAGGACAGCAGAGCTCCCTCGGGCAAAGAATGGGAAGATGGGGCCTGGACAGGAAGGGAATTCAGGAATTCACACGTGGGAGAGGCCGCAATCAGCCGCTCCCACCTTCGCTCCCGCTGCTTCCCAGGCTTCCCACAACTGCCAACCTTGCAGCACAGAGGAACAAACCCACGTGTTGGATGTGGTTTCCCAGGAGGGGATGGAAGTGGAAGGGTATTTTGGGCAGAGAGTTACCCCCTCTGCAGCAGCTCCGAGAGCTGAGCCTGTGATGGGAAGCACATGTAAGCACATGGCACAACTCCGGCTCTGGAATTCGCTCCCTTGGAGCAATTGTGTTTTGACTTGGAATACTTTGAGGACTCCTGCAGCTACACAGACTGCAGCCTTTCTTTAAACCAGCACCTTCAGAATTGGTTGCTGGATTAGAGCTGCTTTCCAAAAAAAAAAAAAAAAAAAGGATGGGAAGA
>VZTF01000158.1:521249-540310 GCA_013397755.1 Cnemophilus loriae
GGCTTCTTTAAAAAAAAAAAAAAAAAAAAAAAAAAAAAAAGTCTGGGAAGAGCTGTTTTCCCTGTGTGATGGGGAACACAAAGCAAGAGAGTAAACTTCCTTTCCAAGCCACCAAAGGATTACTGAGTCAGTCAGGGGCTCTGGGAGGAGAGAAGGGAGTATTTGAACAGATTTCAGGGCCAGGCAGTTTCCTGCTATTCCATAAATGTCTCAGGAAATACTGAACCAGCTCTTTTATGGTTCTGTGCCCTTTGCTCGAGTCATGGAATCACGGAATGGTTTGGCTTGGAGGGACCTTAAAGTTGATCTCATTCCATGCCCTGGGCAGGGACACCTTCCACTATCCCAGGCTGCTCCAAGCCCTGTCCAGCCTGGCCTTGAACACTTCCAGGGATGGGGAAATTCAAACAAGTTTGTATTTGGCACAAGATCTTACTGATTTAGTTATTATTACTG
This sequence comes from Cnemophilus loriae, assembly GCA_013397755.1. NCBI lineage: Eukaryota > Metazoa > Chordata > Aves > Passeriformes > Corvidae > Cnemophilus > Cnemophilus loriae. The sequence goes on from VZTF01000158.1 coordinate 521,706, forward strand.
TTGGTATAGTTATTTTGTATAAGTAGAGCCTAAGAAGACTCAGTAAACTCCTTTATATGCTATTAAATATCTTTTATTCAGCCTAGGATGATCCTAAGTGTGCCTGACACAGCACACAAACCATAATAGCTGGGTGTTTTTAGAGTAAATGACTATAAATAATTAGAATTTCTGTTGTCTCTGCACAGGACTGAAATGCAGCATGACTTAAAAGCCCTGGACTCTGACCTGGATAATAAAAACAACCTGCTTGATGGAGTCTGACTAATCTCCCCCGCGCTGAAATTCCCAGTAAAACTGAAACACATTGGCTCTGGAAGGAATGGATGGGACTCAGGTTTCAGGCAAGTTCTTGCTCTGCCCACAGAAATATTGTCATCAAACCTTTTCAGCCCTGAATCCGAGTACAGGATTTGGATAGAGCAGCTTTAATGGGAATTTTGCTCTGGGAAGAGCTTCCCGAGGTGCTCACCAACCCACACTGCCCACCTAACAAAGGAGCAGCCTGGTGCTCTCAGGGGAAATAATCAAATCAAATCAACTCAAATTGGAAAAAAAAAAAAAAGGAAAAAAAGCTTTGTCTCAGGTGCCCTTGCCATATTTCCCAGCCCTGGGATTGCAGCCAGCGTTCTGCTGTCACCTAGAGCCTGTCCCAGCTACTCCACCATGGAGATCTTGAGGTTTAGGGGACAGCCCCCTCCTGCTGCCTGTGTCCTTCTTCCCCCTCAGCTCCTCCTCATCTGATTTGCAGTGCAAGCCTGAAATTTTCTCTGCCAGATGATGCAAGCCTCCTGGGTGTGGAATTAGCTTGGAATTCAGCACTTCAGGAACTTGTCAGCAGCCTGTTAAATAATCCTGCTGGCACACTGGAGCCACAGTGCCCTGAATCAGCCTTCTATTCCATCAGACATTCCACTGCTGTGGTCCCCAGGGTGCAAACTTGGAAAAACCCCCTGCCAGTGAAAACAGGGAAACAACTGCATTTAGGAATTAAACATATCCTTCTTCTCCTGAAAGAAAGAATAACAGGCTGTCATCCACAGCCACATTCCCAGCCATAACTTGATTCCTTCATCTTCTCCAAGTCAAATCTGGCCTCTTGGCAACCAAGCCTTTTTTTATACATTCACCTGAACTTGCTGCCATAGACATTTGGGAACTGCTCTTTTGTCTTTGCCTTGGAAACACTTCATATTTTCTGTCGGTCTTTGGTCCTAACTGTGCCTATTTATCAAAATGGTAACTCATAGGGGTTTTTTTTCCCAGTTTTATGCCTCTTTCATCCCTTCTCTTCTGATTCTGCCTCTCCAGCTCCTCATGACTGTTTCTGCTATCCCTTTGCTCTGCTTGTGTCAGTCCATGCCACGGTTCTTTTTTACCCCACTTGCCTCCTTTCTTCTTTGCATTCTACAGAGCCAAGGCTGAAAATGCCTTTTCCACCTCCTCTTCTTGCTTCTCCAAAGAAATCCATCTGTGGAGCAAGGGCTGCAGCTTGGGAGCCACTGCTCTGTGCTTCGTGTTCCTTTTTACTCTTCTTAGTTCTGAGCTTTTCCTTAGTCTTTCTCTTCCCAGAATATCCATTAAACACCTCTCCTCTGCCAGCCACTGGCTCTTCAGTGCTTCTACCAGGCACCAGTGGGACTCCTGGCTCTTTTTTCTTTGCCTGTTTCTTGTTCCTGTATCCCAGCAGATCTTTGCTTGTTGGAAATGGGGAAGTGGGGAAAATTGGTTCTTCCTCTTGCTCTGTATTAACTTGCTGGAAGAAGACACCTCTCCCTATCACAGTGGAGTGAAATAATAGCTGGGCTGGGTCTCTTCCCCTTCCCCTTCCCCTTGGGATTCATTCCCTTCTTTCTTTCTTTCTCATTGATTAGGACCACGCTCTGCTGGTTAAACCAAGAACAGATCAGATGGCAGAGCAGGCTCCCCTGGGCCAAGCCTAGCAGGTATTTAGCTGGATTCCTGAAAGAGAAACCAGCTCCAAGGTGAACATCAGGCCCCAGTTATCAGTGTTAAACACCCCACTGCTCTGTTCCTGCCTTCAGAAATCCAGCCTGCTGTGTTAGGACTCTGCTTGAGAAAGGAAGAGAGGAGGACAGCAACTTAACACACCCACCGAACAGGCACAGCCCACAGGATTTTCCAGAAAAAAAAGAAAAAGAAAAAAAAAAAGCCTAATCCTGACTTTCAGACGTGTAGAGCTGTATTATAACAAGCTGCTGGCAAGTGTGAGTCCCTGGGTGCCCCTGATGTTTGTGTCTGTGTGAGTATCTGTGACAACAAATAAACCTCATGTTTGGGAAGTGTCCTTGGGAATCTCAGTAGGGGGGTTGCTGCATTAGGTCGGGAACACTTTGCATTTTCAGACTTTTAATTCCTAAGTATTATGGAGATGGGTATGAACTGCTTTAGGAAAATGAACTAATTAGTTACCAGATTTTATTTTTCTTGTGTGCAAATGGGCCAGCTCAGACTAATGCTATTTACTTTAGCTGATTCCAGACTTTTAGATGTATAAAGGAGAGAATATTTTTAGGAGCTTTAATTCTAAGCAGGAGGCTTAGCCTCAAGGTCAGTGGACTGTGGGTATCTGTGGGTCACTTGCAGCCCTTTGAAGAAGGTAGAAAAGGGAATTTAACCTCAATTTGTTGTAATGGTCAGTTTTGCCTCTAGAGTGCTACAAATCAAAAAGTGGGAAACCTGGACTTATCCTACAGAGCAGTGATCAGGATGGGCAGGTGTCTACGAATGGATCAATATAGCTAAAGGCAAAATAATTATGCTAAATAAATGAAAATGTCTAATTGGACCCATCTTTTTGCTCACAGGATTTAGAACGAGGAGTTTTATCTTTCTCTTTGGTCCTCGTGCCTTTTGGGATGGAAATGTCTCTGCTATCCCTGTAAAAATCCACACAGGCTGAGGACAATCTCGCCTTTGGTCTACAGCTGAAAACTACAGAGACAGAAACTGGGGCAGGAACGGGGTGGGGGAAAAGGTTAAGCCTTTTTGGGCAAGGTGATTTGGGAGCAAGCAGGTTGAGGAGGGAAGTGGAGGAGGAGAGCCTGGTCTGTAGAAGAACCGTGCTTGTGGTGGCTTTGCTGATGTGTGGCTGTTGAGATCCGAATGAGCTTTTAACGTTGCTGCTGCTTTATTTATGTACAAGCGTGGCAAGAGGTGTGCAGTGCAAATCCTGCCTGATGGAGAGGTGAATATGAGCTCACAAATGATTGAAGTTCTGAGCATTCCTGCAAAAGGTGCTGAATTAAAACCCCATCACAGGCAGAAAGCCCAAAGTGCCACGGCACTGAAATCCTTTTCCTTGATTTTGCAGTCATGAACTGCTCAGATAACAAGACTTTGTGATTCTGCCTGGCTGTAATGCCCTTGAAAAAGGCTCAAAACCAACAATGTCTTATTCTGTGAATCCCCTTGGAAGTCAATGGGAGTCTGCTTAGAATGAGGATTATTAAATAACATCAGGACCTGACCCTCTTTTTGGTGTAAGCAAAACATCTCAGGGAAAGGAGAGATCAGTCAGGGAAGATCCCTCATGGCTTTGTGATCTGAGATACCCGAGTGTCTATCTGGAAGGGAATCACAGTGTTTGAAAGCTGGTGAAGATGTGCTTATGTGCAGCATTGGTGCACTTGGTGATTAAATAAGAGTTCATGAGGATGACTTGTTTTGTTGAAAACCCCCTGGGGAGCCTGATTTGCACCTGTGATGTTTTAAGAATCTTCATTCTTTAGAAATTTGGCTAGTTGAATGAGCAAAATCCAGGACTGCAAAGAGCCCTTCGCATGTGTTTTCAATCACTGCACGGAGGTGGCAATCATAAATCGAAGCGCCAAACTGGAAACACAGCGTATCTCGGAGTTTGTGGTGATTTAGAAAGCAGAACCAGCGATCTTATCAATGCCTCTCTGGAGGTGTGACACCGGGGTTCAAGTGGTTTTGCTGTTTCAGGTACCTGCCACCAAGATTTATCCGTGTGGGGGAAATGGATGAATCCAGGGCCTTCCGGCTGGTCCCCCCCAAAGCCGTTGAGCCGCCTCCGTTAATGTCAGCACACTCGTAAATTCCGAGCTTGCACTGAAGGAGGCAACTCCTGCCACTGCACAGAAGCTTCCAGAGGTGTCCCCTGCCTCCTGTAAATCCATGGACACCCAGTAAAGTAGATTAACTGCAGATGGACTTCATAACAGCTGGCCCTCCTTTGGAATTAGAGGGGTTCACACTTTTAAAAAGATGACAGCCTGGTGCTCCTATAAGCAAGAAAGGCCTGAAAGGGTTTTTTTGGTTGTTGCTGTTTTGTTTTAAATGGCTTTCAGGTTAGGTAGCTGGTTCCAATCGATGGGAAAACAGGTTGCAGAGCCGTGGGCTCCACTCTCCCCCGTCATAAACAAACAATCCTCTTGTTTCTGATAACTTATTTTCCCTCTATTGCAGGAACCCGGTGGGTTATTTGCTTTGGTTCGCTCCTCCCGTGAGCCAGTGGCGCATTTGCATTCCATTCCTTCGCTCCCTCCAGCCCTAAAGATGCCTGCCAAAATTAGTCAACAGATAACTACTCAGTGGAAGCTTTTAAGAACATGTTAGGAAAGGCTTGAACACTGCCCATTAATGTTTACAGCTCCTAATTATGTTAATTAATCAGTCTTCGAGGCTGTCTCAGCCGGGAGCCCAAAGGCAGGATTGCAGTTCCCACAGATGTGCTTTCAGTCACTGCCGAGGAGCTCAGCACGCCCTGCCTGCCAGGATATTTATGCTGGGTCCTGGACAGGCTTTGCTGGGTTGTTCCTGCTGGATTTTGAAACTCCCAGTATCTGGGAGCAGGCTGAGCCATGTTCAGGGAGAGGGATGTTAAATGGAAGCTGTCCCTGCAGAAGGCAGGGGAGAAAGGCACTCAGAGAGCCCTCTGCACCAGCACTAATTGTTGGGATACAGAGATTACTGCCTTGGCAAAACCTGGAAGTGCTGGCTCTGTCAGAAAACAGAGGTGAAACTACTGATAGAAAAACCCCCAGACATTGCCTCTTCTAATACAGTTTCTTTTACTTTTTCAGGAAGACCAAGGGTTTGGGCAGAGCACACCCAAGGTTGTGCCATCCTCTTTCAGAGTTTTGTTTCTTTAATTCAGAGCTTGTCTTCACTCTCCTGAGGGAAACCAGAAGATTTGGATGAGAGACACAACCCTGCAGAGGGATTCAGAAGGAAAATCTACTTGTTTTGTGCTATTCCCAGAAGAATTTGGTTTGTGTTAACTGCACAAAGTACAAGATGGGGCAGGAGAAGATATATTCAGCTCCAGTGAACAGGTGAGGACAGGAGAAAATATGGTGCAGGTACAGATCTCTTTCTAATTTAGTTCAGCTCATCCTCATCTGGTGGAATTAGCAGACCACCACTTCTTTATCCCCATATCCTGATTTTTACCATGAGCTCACAGCTGCTCCTGGCTGGTAACTTTTGCTCCTGAGTTGAATGTCACATGCAAGTGGTTTGTGAGCGTGTGACAATCCTTTAATGATGACAGGGAAAACAAGTAATGACAGTTTCCAGTAGGTGAAAAGAGAATGGTTTATCTACCTACAGATGGCTCTGGTGGGCAGCAACTCCTCTCTGTGCTGAATGTCAAGTGCCAAATACCAAAGAGGCATTTTTTGGGTAGGTTCCTACAGCAGGAATGGCCCTGCAGGAGTGGCAGGGAAGAAGGGAATGGTTTTTCCAGACTAACAGGGCATTGGATGGAAAGAGTCCTGTGATCGAGGGGCTGGTGACATCTCTGGTTGTGTTCCAAGGATCTTCAGGCTGGAGCCTGCTCTTGGACAGCTGTCTGCTGGAGTGGCTCACGGCACCAAACCTGGTTTTTAAGCAACTTTCCCATCAGCTGTTCCGTGAGTGGCTGCCATATTGCAATCCACGCTCCTGGGTTGCTTGGAAAGCTCTGCTGGCAGGTTGAGGTGAGCCAGATGGGACTGGAAAGCAACGCCGGCCCTGATGGATTCGGAGCCGCGATTCCTCGGAACCAGAGCGGAGGGGGTGCTGCAGTTGGCACTGCTGAGGTGCCATCCCTCTCTGTCCTGTTGGCCAGGCTTCACTGCTGATGGATTGCCCGGCAGCTTCACCACTGAGTCCATAAAAAGCAGAGTGGACGGAGTGTGAAATGCGATACGGGCAGCGCCTGACACGAATGAACGCTTTCCCTGTTCTGTGGGGTTTCAGTGCAAAAACTTCTCCCTCCATTCATCTCCCTCCTGCCTCCCCCTTCCCCACCCCCTGCTGCCCAGGGAGCCCCGGGAACAGGAGTATTGGCAGTGAACTCAGCTCCACAAAACAGGCTGGGGGAAAAAGGGAAATGTAACACCATCACTTCCTATTTCTCTCTCTTTCTCTCTGCATCAAAGCCCGGGCTGGCTGTCAGGAATGTTCAAAATGAATAAATAAAGCACAGGAACCCCCCCTGCTTCAGGAGGAGTCTCATTCACTCACCATGAAGCTTGGTCAATTCCTTTTCTGACAGTACTCGAGTCAGCAGGCAGAGCAAGAAGATCATTCAAAGCTAATCAGTAAAGTGTAAACCTATTATGAAAGCACATTTACCCCTCGCCGCCTCCTCCCTCCCGAAAACCAATCCCCAAATCTGTGGGAATAACACACAGCCTCCATAAAAGTTGCTATTACTTAGATCCCCTGTTATTAGGTCAGCGATGCCACTGATGAAATGCTCCCCAGAGCTCCAAGCGGTGGCGGATAAATCCTCCAAGAAATTCATGGAGTAATTTGTTACAGCTCGAGGGCATGAGGCACATCGCAGCAGAGCCCGTGCATGAGGCTCTCCCCTGTGATTCTGGAGGCCATCTCTGGTAATAAAAACCTCATCTTGATTTCTCATCCTTTGTATTGATTTCTGTCAGAAAAGACTTGTCTTAGACAAAGATACTGCTGTATTTCTCTGGATAATAAAGGGATCCTTCTCCCCTTTTCTGCCCACTCCTTTTTGAAATTCCTTTTGGGGATGACTCTGAGGAGACTCGTAATTTGGGAACTGGTTTATCCACAGTGGGTAAAGAGTTGAGAAGATGATGACTGGCTTTGCATATTCAGTGCAAAACCCTAAATGTGCAATCACAGAAAAACGGGTTTGGTTTGGAACAGTACAGGAAATTGAAGCTAAACCCCCAGCTCTGCTATATCTTAATATGAAACTGTTATTAATTGAATGGATGGAATCTGTGGGAACCAAGTGATTACTGTCCAGACTCAGATGTTTATAATCATAGCAATAGTTAATTTTGGATCATTTGTACTCCTGCTTTATGAACTCTCTTGGCAAAAAAAGAAAAGAAAGGCAGGTCTGCAGGTAAACTGCACGATGCTTCTTCAAAAAGCTTTCAAAAACAATTATCTTTCTTTTCTAGTATGGCTGGACAAGGCCACATGGAAATCTGGAAGGCTTTATGTGAATAATTTGCAAGCCAAAAAAGAGCAGCTCCACAAAAGTCAACCCAGGTAAAGAGAAGGATGGATGGTAAGGCTGGAAAATGCAATGTTATATCAAAATGATTTTATCTTCTCTGCAGTAGGATTGATATAAACAACTGGAACAATTTCATTTAGTCTATTCCTTTGGGCTTTGCTTTCCTTGGCTTTTTTATAACCTCTCTTCATAAGAAGCTGGTTTGGGTCTTGAAATGACTGAAGCTGTTCCCTTGTGCAATGAAAGTGATAAATATTTACAGCAGTTCTTACAAGCTGATAAATTTAATACGTGTTCATTGCTTTTGTAATCTAAGAGTAACTGTGCTGAAAGACAATACCTGCTAATTGTATTTTCTACCACAGTCTTTTCAGAGTGAAGGCTAAAATATGGAAGTTTGGGTTTATTTTCCACTCCACACAGCAAAATTTATTCAAAAGAATCTCTGCTCCCCTTTATCTATTTATTTAATAGACGGTGGAAAATGGTAAACTCTGTCAAAAAGCCTAGTTTGAAGAGTAATGTATAAGCTACATTTAGCTGTTGATATCGCAGACTGGCTTAGGGAAGAGCCAAAATATATCCTGGCAGGTAATAATTAATGCAAACCTTGACACTTCAGGCCTGGTCCTCTGCTGAGCAGGACACAGCTCCCAGTTGTGCAGCGTCCTTGGCAGGAAAGCCTGGCTCTGCAGGACACACACACTGCCCTTGTGGAGAAATCAGCTGATTTTTTGTTGTTGTTGTTGTTGTTGTTGTTTTTAAACCTATTTTGGATGCCAGCGAATGTGTCCGTGGGGAAAGTGATTCTGGTCACTTAGACAGAGGCCTGCTGTGAAGAGCAGGACTGCAGGCAGCTCGCTCTGATTCCTCTCAGCTCCGTAAATCACCGCCTCACTCAGCCAGATTCAAATGAACTCCAGTCTTGGGCCACGTCCAGCTGATGGCAGCTCTCCCACTGCCTTCACTGGGGGCAGAATTCCATCTGCTAAATCACCAGAAGAGCTTTTGTCAATGAGAGCTCTCTGGTCTTGGCTGAACCGTGCACTCCTGATTTTTAAGGATCACGACAGACAGTTCATTTGACAGAAAAGAGTAACAGGGAGTATGATGGGGCTTGGAGCAACCTGGCCTAGTGGGAGGTGTCCCTGCCCATGGCAGGGGGTGGAATGAGATGAGCTTCAAGGTCCCTTCCAACCCAAACCATTCTGGGCTTCTCTGATCAAACGCTGACTGCAGCAAGTGTGTCACTGTCCCTCTGCCACCAGCAATGACCCTGCTCTCAGGCAGACCACAGAACTGCACATCTTTAGTCAAAAAGCAGTTTTAAGCCTAATCAGAGCACTTTGATAGAAAATGGTTAATTTTTAAAATACGGTATTGTTTCAGATGGGTGGGTTATTGTACAAGGTTGGTTTTCTCACCCTGTCTCAAATGCAGCAGAACAAGCCTGACTCAAGGCTTATCTCTAAGCACCCTGTGGGTGTATCTTAGTCCCGTCTAATATAATCCCTTGCTCAGCTTTAGCCATAAAGCTGTCCAAGATCAAAGAATGTGGTGCTTATATTCCAACATCTGCTTTAATCTTTGCTAATTTTCAAGTCTAGATGAGATTCAAGACTACTGAACCTGTTTAGGCAGACCAGAAAAGGGTAGCTAAGAAACCCTTACAGCTTGTTTAATCAGGTATTCACATGCTGGGCTGCTGACTGTGTGCCTCCAGCCTCGAGCCTCACCTAAAGCTGAGCTATAAACGTAGCAAGGAAATCCCATTCTGCTTGTAAGGGCTACAAAAAGAAAGCTCAGCATTTTACATTCCACCTTAGACAGGTGCCTGAGACTGAGGGCTCTCTTGCATTAGGCAGCAGGAGTTTTGATGAACTGCCCTCTCAGCCATCCCTCTCCACCTCCCTCCACTGAACCGTGGCTTCAGCTTCCTCGAATGATCCTTTGGATGGGTTAGGCTGCTGGTTGGCTCTGCTGTTAAGTGTCTCTGTGGACCAGATTTAACTTTTCACGGTGTCTCATAATGTCTTTAAAGAGGTTTATGGCTCAGCCTGGTTCTCTGGGAGATTGCCTGTTCCCTGCTAATCTGCTACAGAAACATTGCCATTGGTTCCTGCAGTATTTCAGGGAGCTCTCCCCCAGCTCCAGAGCCAAGTTAATTGGACACGATTGACCTGTGGTAGACAATGACTATGAGGTGAGGAATATTAAGCAAAGGGAATAAGATCTTTCTGTTCCTCAGAACACGCTGGGAGCCGTGGGGAATGGCAGGAAATGGCAGCTCAAGGAGTGTGCAGAGCAGGCCCTGCGAGAGGGTTGATTTAGGGAATGGGAAAGTGCTTTGCAATAACTGGGGTTTGTAAAACCAGCAGCTCTTTCTAAGGGAGGGTAAAACTACGCTGGAGTCTTGAGAGTCTGTAAGAGGCAAAAGTGCAAGAAAGAAGAGAAATAGGTTGTGGCAGACCTGTGAGAGCGCTGTTTTTTGACCATTCTTTCTTTTTTAACAAACACTTCGCTGCAGCACAGCTGCCCAAACCTGACTGAAGGAGTCAAGGAATAAACAGGGCAGGATTTAATCAGAATGCATTTGTGTTTCCAACTGGAAACTGCACGCTGAAGGCAAGCCCAGTACCCTGAGCAAACACTGAATGATTAATGGACGTGACACTGGTCCACAAGACAAATATGAGCCCGGTAACATCACTGAGCAGCTCAAAACACAAAACCAGTTTGCAGAGCAGCTTTATGCAGAGCAAATGAAACCTTGCTGCTAAATCCTGGAAGTTTTGGGTGCTGCTTCCCAATTTACTTTTACATACTAATCACTGGATGGTGTAAATCCCAGAAAATTATAAAACCAGCCTATATTCTTTAGGATAAGGGTTTCTAGTGTCAGAATTGCCAGTCTCAAAACTTCTTTGGCTGAAGTAAACTTCCTGAGAGAAGCAGAGGTGTCAGCACTGGGTTTAAAACTGTGTAAGTACGTGCTTAACTCTACTGAGACGTGAAGTTTCACTGAGATCAGCAGCACTGCTCGGCTAAAGTTACATTTGGAGGAGTGGCTCCAAGGTCAGGCCTCAAGAACAAAAGTGCTTCAGATTCATGGATAATACCAGCAGCAGGATGGGCAGTCCCAGTGACGTGATGTGATTTGCTACGGCAAATAATGGTACTTCCATCTCATGGAAGAGCGAGTTCTCTCTCTTAAACCTTATGTGTTCGGACAGGGAGAAAAGTCACCGTTGCTGAAGTTTACAGTGTGCTGCTTATCATTCCAAACACTGAGCCCAAGGAAATGTGCAAAGTGGAGGTGTCCCACTGGGATGTTTGTGGACCTGATCCACAGCCAGTGACCGAAGGAGCACCTCTGACCCCTGCCAGGAGCGATGCCTGGTCTGGGCTCCCCAGTCAGGAATCCTCCAGCTCGGGATTTCGGCTTTGCAGCTGGTGCAGAACTAACTCCTCCTCTGGGACTGGCATCGCTGCCTTAAAGATGGCTTTTGCAGTTTGTAGGAACTCAAAATCAGGCTCTTTGGGGCAAATGGACTTATTAAGGGGGTAAGTGTTTCTCTCTGCTCACCGGCACTCAATGAAGCACTGGCTGATCTGCTCCTGGAGGGTTTCCTTGATGTGGGGCCCCTCTGTTTTTCTCAGCTCTTGCCTGAAGGATAAGTCCTCTCTCTCCTGGACTTCACCTTGCAGGACATCTGCTTTCCCAGCACCTATCTGCAAACTGCTCATTGCCTCCAAGTCAGGAGGCAGGCTCTGAAAACAAGAGGAGAAAATAAAGGGTATGAATGAAAAGAAACTTAATATTTACTGGAATGCCAGGTTGACAGTGAATCTGAGCTTAAGCCTTAATTTACTTGCAGGAAGCCAGGAAGAAAAAACAACCCTGTGCTCATAAAAAGTGCCTGGATGCACACAATGGTCTATTGTTGGTATTTCAGCATTAATTAACAACATTGCAATGTACAAAAACAACCTTTGCAGCGTGGGATCCCGGGATCTCAGTGAGACAGGTGAGAAAGCTGCTGTTCTGCAAATGCCAGCTTTATCCATGTCAGAAGGGTGCCAGAGAATTTTTTAATTGAATTTTCAAATGGCTGGACTTCCCATTGGTGCTTTTTAATTAGCCAGTATTGTTTTTAATTTGTGCACTGCAATTTTTATATGCACTGCTTGCTCAGTGGTTTCCTGGTATTTTGTTGCAGCTGGTCAGACTCCTTTAGGAAATCAACTTCCCTTGAGCAACAACAACAACAAAAAAGGAATAAACAACCCCCCCAAACGCCATAATAAAAATCACAGCTCCCCAAGTTTCCCATGATTTGATAACCTTGGTAAAAAGGGCTTCTCAGCCAGTTTCAAGTCTTAGAATAATTTGTGCTCCATGATTGATTTTACACATGTAGTGCGAGGGAGAAAAATGAAAGTCTTTCTGGTATTCAAATGCAGAAGCATGAAAAAACCCATCTGTGTGGGTGGGCTGAAACTTTGCATTTTTCATCTTATAATCATTGACAAAGTTAAGATGTTCCCAGTGTTTTATGAGCTATTGCTACCTTGTAAGTGTAGAGAAAAATCTTTTTTCAAAATTAACTTGTGAACTAGCTTTGCGGTTTTAGGTTTGGGGTTTTTTAAATTCTAGAACAAATTGGTTTTTTCACATACTTGGGAATTATTAATCATATTGTCTGATGGTGTATGGCAAATTTAAGAGGGGAAAAGAGGAGAAAATATGAAAAATCTGGTTTTGTAGTACGATTTCATTACTTTCCAGAGTTAGTGACTGACATATAGGTGGCAGCATATATGAACAAAAGCTGTTGGTTTGCATGGAAAAAAACCAACAATATAATTTTGCTCTGGCCTTTCAACTTCAGAGCATATAGAAATTGTCCTTAATTGGCACATCTCAGACTGGTTCAGTAATGCATTCTTCTTGCTCTGGTGATGTATTTCCTGGTGTGCTCCAAGTCCCAATTCCAGAGGCCTCCCGCGAAGACAAAAAGCTCTGTCAAAGCTTTGGCTGGCTCCTATTTAAGATCTGTTATTCCCTGGTTTTCCATGCTTCCACCAGGTTCCAAAAATCACTAACAAGTGCCAAGCAACTTTGGTTTCGGCGAGCGCCCAGAGGGATCCCACAGTGTCCAAAGCAAGCACAGAGGCCCCGTTCAGGAAAGCAATTTACTGCCTCCCCTGCATCTGGGATGTGTGACTCGCACTGTGCTACAGGAATCGGTCAAGGCCACCAGGGAGAAAATATTCAGGAGGAAATAAGAGCAGCAGTGTGGTTTTTTGAAAGGTGGCTGCACATGTTCCCTTCCTGAATATGTGACCCCAAGCGCTGCCTTTTTACCCTGAGATGTTACCTTTGCTCAATTCCCAGTTTCCAGGGGAGTCAAGTGTTTCCAATGTTCCCCCTCACCAGCACCTATTTATAAGTACAACACAGCTACTATTAACAGTGTTTATTTGTATTTCACCGTTGTCCGCCTTGCTGATGTTAAATGAAGCCCAGGACAGCCAGATGTGATGCTGCTCTCTCAGGGGCTCGTTTGGAAACCGGAGGAGCCTGTTTTCCAGACTGAGATCCAGAAACAGCTCCTCTGTTTGTCTCCCTACAGCAACCCTCAGGGGATTCCTGAGAAATTCCCATCAGATGGGCATGAGGATACCTGGCAGCTTTAGGGAGGCTGATTTGTGCCTGATGGAGAGAGACAGGCTCCTCTCCAGCATAACCTGAACATTTAAAGGTGAAATGTCACCAGGTGAGCAGTTTATTGGGGCTGGGAAGGGTCAGCTCCCACTCCACCTGAACTGCTGGATCCCTCCCTTCTCCTCTCAGGCTCTGGCACTCACCTGACCCTGCAGTGAACCAGTTCAGCTCCCTAAAAAGTGGAAAATAATCCCTTTTGTCTTTTCCTCTCCTCCCACCTCCTCAAGTTACTCATTCCCCATTGTAACAAGGTGAATCAGCCAGCCAAGGAGCAGCTGAGGGCCACAGCAAGGGAAGTGGTGGACAATGGGACCAGACCAACATGGGGAGCAGCAGCAGAGGCAGCAGAGCTCCTCCCTGCCATCCCAGAACCTTCACAGCTCCTCTGAGCTGCTCTCCACTGCATCTTGAGGGAGCCTTGGATGACCAGCTTCTCTCACTGCCTCCCTTTCACCAGTCCCACAGCCAGACGAGGTAAGAGCTGTTTGAACTGGCAGGAAGGTGCCAAGGTAAGATCAGCAGTAGGGAATTCTTATCTCAGAAAGTGAATTCTTACAGCCCATATCTACACTTGAGTGCAGAGCCATGAAGCTGCTGTGGACACAGTCCAGGTAGCTCTGAACCAGCTGGCTCAGATGCTGGTAACAAGGCCATGGGATGTGCTCTTGTCGGCAAAACCCAGCTGAGCCCAGAGTAAACATTTGTGCAGCTCCCTGTCTGAGCACCATTCAGTTATCAATACATCTGCTGATAGGAGTTTATGAGCTGTTCTCAGCACTAAGGCTGAAGTACAGACACAAACCTGCAGAACAGCTTATGAGACGCTCTGTTGTATTCACCCTTTGGTTTTTTTTTTTAAATTTTCTTTTCCACAGTCTGTTTTACTACAAGAAAACAGAAGAAATGAGACTTAGTTCTAGAACAAGACTCCAGTCATTCACCTTCAACATTCCCCTAAAAAAAGCCATGAAAGAGAACAGGGGCAAGTTGATCAGGCTGTATTCTCTTTTTTTTTTCCCCCCCATCCTCCTGATTTCTTGTTTGGCAATAACGCGCTCCAGCTGCGACGGGCGAGGGGAGCACGGAATGAAGAGCACAGCTGGCTGTGATAAATGAGGCCTGAAGGACTCAGGGCTGGCTAATGGGGAACAGACACAGCGTGCCCTGCTCATGAGGGAAGAGCAGGAGGCCAGCACGTGTCAGGAACGTAGGGCTGCCTCCTGTTCTGGGAGAGGAGGAGGAGGAAGGCACTGACTGGCAGCGAGGACATCGTGCCATGGGCGTTTGATTTTTAAACAAAACAGCACAGGTGAATGTACAGCTGGCTTGACTTTCCATTCTGTCACTTTGAAATCAGTGCAGTCATGTCAACAAAAAATGAATGGACTTGAGAAAAACAAGGGTGAGGAGACATTAAAAGAACTTAGGTGTGCGTGGGCTAAAATGTGAAATGGGGACCGTCTTAAAAACGGCTTCCTTGGACTGTAAGAACTGGTCCAAGTGTGTGGATGCTCGAGGAAATGAATTAATTAATAAAGTAGGGAGGGAATAAGAAGATGAACTAGACAAAAAGAAGTGGGGAAGGGAATTTAGCAACAGAACCTAAAAACAGACGCTGGAGCAGCGGGAGCTGCTGAAGAGATGTAACAAGATGTCCAGAGGATGGAACTGTACCATTGTTTTAGCTGTCAGTTCTCTACCATTTGTCAAGAATTTTCATAGAACATGCCTGTCTTTTTTCGAGTAAATGATGATATGAAATGTCTTAGACAACTAAAACACTTGGAAAAAAGAAAATAAGCTACGAATAGCACAGGTGATACCTTCCTGCTTTGCAGCTGAAGAAAGCCACTCTGTTAAACTTCTTTTATTTTGTCCACAGCGTTCCTGACCTAATCACAGAAGTACATGTCAAACCTCACCTAAACCTCACCAGCTTCAGAGTTTAGCACATTCCTAACTCTGTCTCAGGAACGAGGAGCCAGCTGCACAACCAGGGGCCTCGTGTTCATCTTCAGGTGCTCTTGGGCCTTCAAAAGGAGGCAGAATCTCTCCAACAGCCCTGCTGGAGCTTCTGTTCTCTTGTCAATGAGCAGAACTCAAAAGAAATTAGGTCTGGAAAAGCTTTGGCCATCTGTAGATGCAAGAGGGACTAGGAAGTGAAATGGCAGGAGAGTGCCAAGAGAGAGGATGAATTCCAGCAGCCCCAGCAGGAATGCTTCCCTGCTGGCCAGTCTTTGACCTGTGCCTTGCACTATCATGGAAGAGCTTTCCACGTGCCCACATGGCTGTTGTGGAGGTCTGGAATTATCCTGAGTGTGCTTCCATAGCCCTCAAATGTGCATGGAAGGAAGACAAAAGCCAATTTATTTCTAACATCCCTTCTCTCAGCGCCTCTAATGTTCCTGCTTCTGAATCAAAGGGAGGCATTCTCCAGGAAGATGCTAATAAATAGCTTTTCCTTGGGGGAAGAAGCATTTTCCCATCTTTTAAGAAATTTTTCTGGCCATGTGAAATTCAAATTTGTTAACTTGCCCTACAAACAGCAACTCATTTAGAAACAAATTACAAATATTAGATGGAGACAGTGAACTTGATAATGCAATGCTGCCACATCAGTTGTAGAATAATGCATCTTAATGAAGGCTTCCCATGTGAATAAACCATTATATTTACAAGCTTTTCACAGTTAATGACCCAGAACTGGATAACGAAACTCACATTTTTAGTGTGGTCCTCTGTCAGCAAAAGTATACATATTAATAATTGATGTTGCTGTAAAAATAGGGCATAATATGAAGATTCCTGAGTTTGTGGGAAAATAGGACTACATGGTCCATTAACTTAAAAGGCTTATCTAATGTTTGATGGGCTTTGTCTTTAAAATCCTTGTTTAAATTAATAAGGCAAAATGGACATTTGTCTAAAAGAGAATTTTATTCCAACTCATCAGTCACGAGTGTGCTGATGAGATTCTTCTGTTCTTTACTCGTTCCCCAAAAGAATTTAGGTTTTAGGGAAGGGGAAGATGCGCCAGTAGAAGGGAGAAGACATTTCCTACACCTCCCAGGTAAATCAATGGGATGGAGGACCACGTGGGTGAAAAGGGGACTGGAGCACCTCTCATATGGACAGAGGGTGAGGGAGTTGGGGATGTTCAGCCTGGAGAGGAGAAGGTTGTGTGGAAACCTCAGAGCCCCTTCCAGTATCTGAAGGGGTTACAAGGAAGCCGGAGAGGGCCTGGAGTGACAAGACAAGGGGGAATGAATTCCAACTGACAGAGAGGAGGTTTAGATTGGATATTGGGAAGAAATTCTCCCCTGTGAGGGCGGGGAGGCCCTGGCACAGGGTGCCCAGGGAAGCTGTGGCTGCCCCTGGATCCCTGGAAGTGTCCAAGGCCAGGCTGGACAGGGCTTGGAGCAGCCTGGGATAGTGGAAGGTGTCCCTGCCCAAGGCAGGGGGTGGAACAGGATGATCTTTAAAGCCCATTTCAACCCAAAGCACTCCACGATTCCACAAAACTGTGTCTGTTTTCCCTTCCCAACCTGGGACTTGGATTGCTTGGATCCCTTTCCTGGCTGGAAAGCCTTGCCCTGGTGCTGAGTCAGCTCGCCAGCAGAGCCTTTATTGCTGATTATAAAGCACTTGGAGGTGTGCAGGCTGGCTGAGCATGCTCGGGGCTGCTCTTCCTCACGGAGGAGGAGGAGGAGGAGGAGGAGGAGGCCCTGCTGTGGAACTAACTGCTCCTCAATTGTTCCATTACAGCCGCGCTGACGAGGGAAAGAGGGTTCGTGGCAGTGAAATAAATACATTTCATTTCACTCCACGTCGGAAGGCTAACGTCCCTATTATGCCTGAGAGGTAGATTTACTGCAGCTTTTATTGCCGGGTACTTAATTTAGGACAGCTTCTTGTCGTAGGCCTGGAACAGCAGAGCTGAAGCACATGCTCTGTGGTTTTATGGGGCTTTGGGAAATGTTCTGCCACAGCCAGGATTGCTTGTGATTGTAACATTTCAAACGGTGGACCAGTTGTGTAGCATCTTTTTCAGTACATTTGCAGTTTGCTTCTCTTGGGGAGAAGCCTTATTTCCAAATATTTTTAAAGTAAGTAGTTGTAACAGTCACTTATTTTCACTAGTAGTGAAAGTGAAATTATTTTTTTTAATACGTTTGGATTACAGAGGCATGTAGGCTAAAAGAATTTACTATCAGAGCAACTGGGGTCCTGTTCTTTACTTACAACTATTATTCTTCAGGTGGAAGGTGTCCCTGCCCATGGCAAGGGGTGGAATGAGATCATCTTTAAGGTCCCCTCCAACCCAAATCATTCTGTAATTGTGTGATACAATCCCACTGAATTTTAAACCGTGATCCAAACTGCATTTAAAAGTTTGCTGTAGGGATTGAGCCATGTCCTTTCTTTATTTCCTCAATGTAATTTGTCTGGCTGAGGGAAGAATAGATTTAAAAGAGGTCTCTAGTCTTGTGAATCATAAAATCACGGAATGGTTTGGGTTGGAAGCACCTTAAAGCCCATCCAGTTCCAACCCCCCAAATGAAAATTGTATTAATAGAGGTTCCACGGTACACAAATGGTGATAGCCACATCAATTATATGGCTGAATTCCTAAATTAGGCACAAAAAAAAAGCGGAAGAAGTAAGCAAAATATATTGCATTCATTAAAGCTTCCCTACTCTCTGACTCACTCCGATGGCTTTGCCAATTAAAGTAATTGTCATATGCGTTCAAACAAAGCATTTGTAGTAAGAAGCCTTGTTAAAAAAATACTGAAAATGGCTGGTTTAGAGATTTCTATAATATATATTTAGAAATATATTTACATGTAACACCTTTTAGGAAGATAAAGAAGATTTGAAGTGAACGAAAGGTTTACATTCAGGGCCAGATGAGTTTATATGATTTTGGTTATGTTTATTTCTGATGTGATACCTGGGCACGCTGTTAAACTTGTGCTAAATGTATTTTGGGCTCTGAAAGGCAGTGATTTCATTGTTAGTATGACTGGGGCCAATGAAAGCCAAACTATTCAGCATGCTTCTTGCTTCCCAGAGTCTTTCTGTTTCAAAAATAAGCAGGCTTAAAATTTCTATTGAAAACAGGGCAGATTAGTTATTGCTGCTGAGATGTGAAATAACAGAGAACTTTGTGCTGACATCCAGGGAAGCAAAAGTCATTTTAATCTTAAGCTTGGCAAAACCAGGCCTGATCTGCACCACTGCTGTAGCTGCCCACTTTCAAGAGCCGATGAAATATTTTAAATTTCACTCGATGGAGTTTGTAGTTTGTTAAATCCTGTATAATATTTATTTAGCCACAGTCTATAATGTTTACACAGAAAGCTATTCTGGGGAATGCTGATTTTTTTTTTT
>VZTF01000158.1:540353-563111 GCA_013397755.1 Cnemophilus loriae
TTTTCTGACTGGATGAACTGAATTATATTTATCAGGAATTCGAAGAAGGAGGAATGTTTGGCAGACTGTTTTCTCAGATATAAATAAAGCGTTAACCAAGACAACATGCCTAAATTAGGGTATGTTTAAAAGAGGTAAGAAGGAGAGAACAGCTTTCTATTTAACACCACACAGATCCTTTCATGTGAAAAGGATCATGGAATCATGGAATGGTTTGGGTTGAAAGGGACCTTAAACCTCATCTTATTTCATCCCCTGCCAAGGCAGGGACACCTTCCACTGTCCCAGGTTGCTCCGAGCCCCATCCAAGCTGGCCTTGGATCTGGAGGAAGGAAGGATGTTGGAAATACTGTGTAAGAGAACCACAGAACAGCTGCTATTGCACCACTAACTCTTTGGGAAGGGCTGGAATTTCAGGACAGAGCTGTGTAAGTGTAAATCCACAGCTGTGAGACCCTAAGCTGGGGTTTGGCTTGTCTTGCAGTATCTTGGAAGTCTGATATCCTGGGAGATGTGTTTTTCTGAGGACCTTTAGGAGAAGCTGAAGCTGGTGTGGTGATGTGAGATGAGGAAAACCTGATGCTCCAGTGGGAAGGCACAGTGGCTCCACAGGGCTCGTGCATCCTGCTGAACTGTATCCATTGGAGAAAAATGACATAAAGAACCAGAGGCTTTTACATAAAGAACCAGGAGAATTTCTTAAGCTATGGAACATTTACTTTTCTGAAAGGATGGGTTTCTGGATGTGCTGCTGGGATTGCAGTTCTGATGAAAATGGAGGGGCTGTTCTGAGTCAGCCCAGCCCAGGGAGAAGAGGCTTGGGGAAAAATGTATCAGAGCACTGCACATGGAGAGGGACTTGTCTTTCTGTATTCTTTTTTCCTGGACTCCTCTAATTCCTGGCTCAGCAGGTTTAGGGAAGGTGGTTGGATTTACTCTGGGTGGTGCAGAAACAACAAAATTCTCAGGAGGTTGAATAACAACTTTTACTTGCCAGCTTCGGAACATTCTGACAAAAATAAGGCACTTGGCAAACTTTAACATTCTCCAGACACAACAGAGCACTTAGCAAGGCATTGACTGGAATTTTTTGCTCTGGCTTCCAGAATATTTCGAGAAGGAAGAGCTGGGCACAGCACTTGGTGCAGCCTCACCAGTGCCCAGCACAGGGGAAGCATCACCTCTCTGCTCCTGCTGGCCACACTATCCCTGTGACAAGCCAGGTGCCCTTGGCCACCTGGGCACACGCTGGCTTCATGTTTTTCCCACCTAGTGACTTTAAGCCAATTGTTCCTCTGGTCCCCTACATCCTCCTACCCTCCCATAAATCAGTCTGATGGCAAACTGTTTACCCTGATGTTTCACGTTAAACCCAGCCTTTCCTCTTTCCAGCAGCCTGTGCTCTGAGATTATAAGTATAACTTCCTGCAGCAGAGTGCTGAGGGTGGATCCAGGATCAGGCTCGGGCTGTTCTGCACTACCCTGAGACAAAAGCCAGGTCCCACACCCAGCTACACTGAGCTCTGCAGCAAAATTAAACAATCATAACCTCTAAAATGGGGTTTTTAGTGACAGAGAATCTACAAATGCCAGAAGAACAGAGCAGTTTAAAAACCCGGTGGGTTAAACTGAGCTGGGATGGTAGAACACAGCAAGGAAATGCAGGTTTGCTCAGACATCACGTGTGTGTTTTCAGACAACTCGGTGTGTGTTTTCTTGCCACATCAGCGTGGTTTAAACACAACCCCGTGCCTGGAGCAGTGGTTCTGGTGGCCGTGCTGGAGCTGGCAGTAAACAGCCCTGTGGCAGGAATGTGAGGAAGATCAGGAAGCAGCTCAGGATACAGTTATCAAGATCTATGTGCTCTTAGGAGGCTTGCTTCTCTTCACAAATTAAACTGGGACTGCAAAGTGTGATTTATCGGGGGTTTGGAGAACGTGTGCTGAGGGAATCATGCTGTTTCTGCAATTAGGCTTTAATAAATAATAATAATAATGAGGCTTTACTTTTGAGCCAAGAAAAATCTCTCTACCACGGGCTTGTTCTCCGTCATCAAGAAAAAGATGAAATAGAATCGAATTCCAGAAAAGAGACATAAATTTTTTGTGAAGCAAGTAGAGAGTAAAGAAAATAACACTGAATTAAGCAAAAGACTGGACAGTTCTTGGGTTTGACACCTATTTTCCTGTTTTTTTAGGCCAACACAATTGAATTTTCCCAGGAATCTTTTACACGGAGCTTCGAACGGATCAGCTCTTTGTGCAAAGCAGTCTTTGTTTGAAAGTAACACAGACATTTTTTTTTAAAAGCCCTAATTATAAGAGAAATTATATTTATTGCAACAAAAGTCGAGTCTCCTTTGGGATGGACTTGGAGTAACGGATGGTTGGGTCTTCTAATTTATCTAAGTCGTGCAGCATTAGAAAAGCAAATTCAACATATTTACACATGAAGATCTGTGGTCATTTTTTAGAGGCCTGACGTGATCATACATCAAAGGGACTTGACCTTTGGAGCTCCCTGCCTATCTATCAGTGGGAACCAATGTCTGCTTCCTTTGGAAGGGAATGCAGCATGGAAAGGAAAAGAGAATATAAAAACCCTTTCCAGATGAACAGATTTTTAAAAAAATTTTATTTAGAGTTATCAATTTTTTCCCCACACGCTCTGATTATAAACTTGGTAAAGAGCAGTGAGTCAGAGTGCAGAGGAGCAAACATCAATTCTCTGGCTCTTAAATGGAGGTCAGGAACTGAATGCACTCGATGTGTTTGGTTTTAATTCCCTTCATCCCTCTGATCATATAGATTACACGATGCTCCCCATAAACCACGCTGTTCACATCCTAGTTCCCAGTTCCTCCCACACTGGCCACCATGAAATGAGGGCTTGGCTGTGAACCCTCAGATAACTGATGCCAGATTTGGATTTCCTTCCTGAGGACTCGACAAAAACTTCATGGGATTTGACAGGAAACAATCCCTTGTTCTGCAAAAGGTGCCATTTCTAACTCATTTTCAGTACATCCCAAGTATTTAGCTCTGCATTAGTTAAAATCTCTGGGAATTTTGTCTTAAACAGAGGCAGAATTGGCACCCAAGGCTCTGTTGAGCTGTTAGAGACCAGCAGATACTAAAGGCAATAATCCATAAGGTGTGACCTGTATTTAGCATGGCAAAGCTTAGCTAAACGTACATTTTCCTTCCTAAAGCTAAGGTTTTAATGTCATTTTTAACTGATGTGAGATGTATTCTCTAGGCACAATCAGTTTTCAGAACCTTATAAAGGTTCAGAAGCTTATAAAGCAGCTAAGGGCAATTCCACTGATGGGCAAGAAAATCACCCAAACTGCCTGGGAAAAGCAGAAAGCCTGTTTTAAATCTAAATTATTAGTTTATAAATTAATCACTTAAGAACCACAGAAGGTGGAAGCATAAATAAACTTAAATGCAGAGCAGTGCTGAGTGTTTCTGTGATGTGCTGCTGCTTTACTAGAACTTTACTAGAGCTTGGTACAAGGGCTGGGCTACTGCAGCTGGGTGAGGCTTGACACCTGTTAGTGCCTCCAAAGACTTGGAGGGGGACAAAAGAAATGTCAACAGTGAAGGATTCATCCTATTTTTTGGGTATTTGCTGCAAGGAAGGGGGTGAGAGGAACAGATTCCTTCTGGAAAGGGTGCTTTAATTTTTTTATTTCACCCCTGTGCAGTTTAACCGGCCATGGGCAGCTGTTCACTCCCCTGTGCCTCTGCAGTGTGATGTGAGGAAGATTTTGAGTATTTTTAGATGGACTTAGAGAAATATTGATGGATTAATATGCCAGTTCTTAGGTTTCTCTTCCCTGCTCTTGACATGCACAGGCAGTGGCTTGCAAAAGGGCGGGAGAAGAGGATTTTGCTTCTTTAATTTAATTGAATATTAGGAAAAATTAATTATTTTAGCCCACTGTAAGTGCTGTCAAGCATTGGGACAGGCTGCCCAGGGAAGTGGCAGAGTCACCATCCCTGGAAGTGCTCAGAAAATGTGTGGATGTGGCACTTGGGGACGTGGGTTAGGGGTGAGCTTGACACTGCTGGGTTAATGGGTGGACTTGGTGATTTTAGAGGGCTTTTCCAACCTCCATGAATTCTACTCCAGAGATAAGGCAGCTCACCAGTCTTGAAATCATGACTGAAAAGCTGGTTGATAAAATTTCCTTGCTGATCATGCCTGGGTCAAATTCCCTGGAACCCAGGGCAAATTCTCCACAGCCAGCTTCCACATCTGCCACACACATTGGAGAATGTACAGACAGCACAAACCCATTCAGCAGAAGACAAATTGTGCTCCTCCTGTGCCATTTATCATTTCAGTTGAGTTCTGTATTCCTTGGAGACTCCTTTTAAAACAGGAGGAATCGTAGAAATTAATTTCTCCTCTTGGGCTGAATTATAAAAGCCTGAAGAACGAGCAGAATGTGGCATTTTATGTTCTCTAGCCCCACTTACCATGCCCAGAAATACCATTTCCTCCTCTCTCAGCCTCTCTGTTTTCTTGCGCTGGCTGTACCCACGCCAAACCTGGATTGTAAACAAAACTCTGATGAGATAAATGGGCCTTGGTACAGCTTCCTTTTCTGGGGCAGACACAGGAAAAAACAAATAGAGGAAGGAAAGGCACAATATACAATTGAAACTATTGCTTTTTAACAGGTTGCTATCTGCTTTTTTTTTTTTTAAAAAACAAATTCTGAGGTTTGTTGTCTCCTCACGCTGCTCTGGGTGGCTTCTAAAAACTATCACTGCTTCATGAAGTTTAGACATAAGATTTAGGCTGAGCTCCTGCTCTCATCAGGCTGAATTGTCTGAATTATTCACGTGCAAGGACTCTTTGTGGAATTTAGCACTGACCTCCCTCTGTCCTTTTTTCTAGATATGGAAAGAACTCTTCCCCTGGAGATCACAGAAAAAGACACGAATTCAGAGATGCACTGAATTCCAAGGGGATGCCAGAAAGAGCAACTGAGGTCATAAAAATCAGAATGGAAAAACAATATGTAAGTTAAAAAGTCATCCTGCATTGCCAGTGCAGGACTGGTTCCATTGATCTCACATCCAGGGTCCTGTCTCATTTTTTAAAGTGGTTTAAATGATGTATTTCACCTTGCTGGATACTCTAAAAAGGATCAATTCAGAAAGCTTCCCATCCTGTGAGCTGCGTTTCTGCCTACAGCTGCTCTCCTGACCAAAACGTTGTCATGTGGCTTTGCCAGAACTGTTGCTACACTGGAAACTCACCTTTTGAATGCAGGTGGCAGCATCATCTGGATTTTTACCCGTCTCTTGCTCCCCTTTCTTACTTTGTCTTTTCTCTTCGAGGTAAATTCTCTTCATGAACGCTGCTCGAGCGCGGCCCTGGCGAGCCCGTTCTGCCACCTGGATCACTTTAATGCCTTCTTCAAGTGTCATGGCCGTGACAGGTTCCTTCAACAGCGCAGCCAAAAAAACAGAAAAGGAATGAACAAAAAAAAAGTTATGTTTTGTTAATTGCCTGCCTCAGTTAGAAAATGAAACAATGAATTTGTAGAAAGTTCCTAAGATGAAAGTATCTTAGGAAACAAAGAGCAGACTCCTGTTGACGCGTGATGAGGAAAAGCTGCTTTGCTGGCAAGCCACAGTGGCTCATGCAGTCCTGCTGAACTTGATCCACTTGAGCAAAAAGACATAACCATGGGGCTTTTTCCTACTAAAAGGAGAATTTCTTAGGCAGTGGAATGTTTTCCTTTCCTTTTCTGAAGGGAGGGTCTCTGGATGTGCTGCTGGGCTCGCAGTTCTTTCGATGAAAATGGAAGGAGAGGCTGTTCTGAGTCAGGGAAAAATGGATCAGAACAGTGCAAGCGGAGAAAGGGACTCCCCCTTCTCACTCTTGAGAACCCTCATGCTCCTCATGGAAAAGCTGAATTAGTGTCCTTCCTCTCCCAGCAGGAGGCAGCTCATTTTTAATTATTATATTTATACTGTGTGGCACTTACTTTCAGCAGGGCTTTCTAGGACAGAATCACATAGAATAGATTTCCTGAACAGAATCCCACAAACCATGTGCAGAGCAGATTCCTGAGATGAACTCCACTGGTTTTGATTTATGCTGGACTGCTCCTAACAGCACTGCCACAGACACTGGGGAATTCCAGCTGGTTACACAGCAGCCAGGATTTCCTGAGAGGACAAGGTGCAGAAGTGCTGACAACCCTGCAGCAGTCCCAGTGGTGACTGAGCTGGAAGTGCAGCGCAGGACATTGGATTTGCACTGGGTGAGGTTATTTTATTGCTATTTATTGAATCCTCTGGCTCTCTGTGGCAGCCTGGTGCTCTGGCTGAGCTGGCTGCTCACCAGACAACCTCATCTGCTGGAAAGGGGCAAGAGCAGAACTCTGAGAAGCAAAAAAGCTCCAGGATAAACTGTGCTGCAGCAGGATATCCCCGGAGAAACATCAGGGGAGCACTGCAGCATCCAGCAGGGAGCCTGTGCTCTGTCTCTGCAGTCTGCCTGGGGCTGTTTCCACCCCCGGGGACTTTCCCTCTGTTATCTGGTGGGCTCAACAGGCACCATCACTGCTGGAGAGTTCAGGGCAGCAGTGTGACTAAGTGGGCCATCAAGACTGTCTCTTGTGGCCACAACATCTATGAATCCGAGTTAGCCAGGCATGTAGGCACAGTTGTTTACTTCCAAGGGCCAACATGCCACTCCCAAAAGGTCAAAAGTATATCAAATCCAGAGCAGCCTTCACTGGAGCTCTCGTGTACTTGTCTGTAGTGACTTTTGCTCTGCCAAAACTCAGTTTTCTGCTCCTCCCAGCAGCTGCAGCTCTGTAGCTGCACAAGAGAAACTGCACTCATTGTTCAGAGGTTATAAACAAGTGAATGCCAGCAGCTGTGCTGACCTGAACTCTGAGTTCTGCCCGCTCCAGTGAGGAATCCTGGGCCAGGACAGCTTGGTTTCAGTAGGACTAATTACATGATGAGGGTTAGTTAGACAAATAAAGCATTGACTTGGCCAAGGTGCTGCTCTTTCTGACACTCTGACACGCAGAAAGCCGAGCAGAACCATTTCATTCTTACCCAGACTCGAGATGTGACTGGATATTGTTTGACAGGGAAATCTAAGGTTTCTTTCTGCTTGTGCCTTATCTGTAAACACACTTTTACTTCCTCACTGCTGTAAAAGTACTTCTCACTGCTTCTCACTTCAGTGGCTCCTGTTCAGACACATGTGGCTGCAAACTAAACAAATCAAATGTGATATGCAGGTATGGGGTACATTTACCTGTTCTAGCAAACCAGCATTCAGCAGAATCTCATCCAGGTATTTCTCCCTCTCTTGCAGGATTCTCAGGTTTTCTTTAATGAAATACTTTGGGATGGGTATTTCTATGTCTTCCTAGAGGAAGAAAGTCACAAGATGCTTTTTAGGACTGCATTTAAATCATATTACTGATTAACTGAACACCTTTATAAAGCAATAAAATAAGGACAGAGGTTGTTGAATATTTCTGAGTATTGGAGAATTTGACCTTTGTAACAGCTGCTGTTACTTTTCAATTACTTTAGGCCTAATTCAACAAAAACAAATAAATCAACCTAGTTCGTGAACCATGTGAGCCCAGACATCTTTCTTCTTATAATGGCTCAATTATATTATCAAATTGCTAAAATATTTGGCAGGGCTGCCAGAAATTTAAACACAATTTCCACCGAGCTGAATACCTTTGGTTGTATGATCATCTCACTTCTTGTTTTAATCAACATGAAAAACAGATCTGTTCTCTTGCCATTTTTTTAAACCATTATAAAGAACCAAAGCACAATTCTAGAGTTTTTTATAGGTATTTTGAGCTGTAGACAAACTGCCTGCCTGTGACTGTGGTACCTCAGACACTTCTTAAAATCAGACACGACTAGAAGTGCCTGCCTTTAGTAATTTCTATAATTAAAAAGATGTAACTGATTTACATTTCTTCCAGTTTCATTCCTCAGCTGCACACTGAGGGACAGCTCTACCATGACACCACAAGAAAGCTTCCAAGTCGGGCTGTGCTTATCCCAGATGATTTTATCAGTGCAGAGGTCTGGTCTGATAAAGTTTCTAAATATTTGTCTTGCTAAGCTCCCTGTTTGCACCTTCCAACACCCTTGGTAGTTGATGGAAAAGATTATTATACTCTGAGTGCAAATCACTCTGGGTGGATTAAAATCTGGAGGTATAAGAAATCCAGGGGTTTGTCTGGACACTCTTCTGTAGGATGAGAGGATTTTTAGGCTGCCAGGGAGCAGAGTGAGCCAGTCTAGGAGTATCTCTGATGTCTCACCTGGCCTTTAATTCCAGGTGATTCTGGACTGTGACTTTCACTGACTGGAAAAAAGAGACTGAAGCCCCAGTGCCAGGGCTGGAAGGGGTGGAGAGCCTGCCTCTCTTCATAATCTCTTTTTGGGGCCCAGCATTGAAAAGTCAGGCTCGGGATGTTTAACCTCGAGTCAAATTTGCAGCTTTTTAGCCACTCCCAGCTCCACGTGGGATTTATGGATGCAAATAGCTTCACAATTACCCCAGGAAATGGAGTGACTGGGTGTTGGAAGGCAACTGCACAAAAACACAAGGTACAGAACTGCAGAAACAGGAAAGCTTGGCCTGACAGTGACATGGTACAAAATAGGAAATATCATCACATAAGATATAAAATGTTGTGTCCTTTGCCTTCAAATCCTGCAGGATTTTAGCACATGATAATAAAGGGAAAGGAATGACTTGAGATATCCTTTCTTTGAGAAACACGAGTTATTTGTCCAGTAATTTTGTTCTGTTACCAAGAATATTTAAATATTTTATTTAAAAGAACACCCCATAAATCTATCTTCTTATCTAGCATGGAAAATGTTTTCTTTGAAAAAAACTGGAATCTCTTCAGTGATTGATTTCTTTTGTGGTAGGTAGGTATGTCATGCCTTCCTCAAATGAAGGTGTGGTGCAGGAATTTGAATTTATGCTTGTTTTTGAGGAGATGTCAGGCCTGACTTCTCAGACTTGCCAACTTTTTGCTGCAGATGGATTTTCTGCTGAGTCATGAAAACAGCAGTGCTAAGGATTTCAAAATATGATTTGAAGGATTACCTTCCCCGGAGATATGTTTATACTCCCTCCATTTCAAATAGTTTAAAATAGTGATTAATGTTGAAGGTAAAGGGCTGGTGGAAATTCCTGGCAATTCATACCCTAAATTTGCAGATGTGCAGTGGCAAACAGCGACACGTTTGCAGATCTCAGAATAATGCTATAATGATATCGGGCAATTTAATCTCGGAGCTGGGATCCTGGAAAAAAAGCAGGAATTTCAGCCGATTTTAGCAAAGCAGCGGTACCTGAATGTGACAATAGATGGAGCTGTCTGCGAGAGAAGTAACCACCTTTGCCAGCTCATTTTTCCTACGGCTTTTAAAGCAGAGTTCCTCGCTTTGCCTCACTGTCATAGTCACGGTGCTGATTTCGCCGTGCCACGCAGGGCAGGCTGCAGTGGACTGTGCTTTACTTATCAGCGGCCCATTTTCTATCTCACCCCACATTAAATCTGGCACAGTCAAGCTCCTGACACTTAACAGCAAAGCTGTCTGAGTTACTACTGACAGAGAGGAGGTTTAGATTGCATATTGGGAAGGAATTCTTCCCCGAGAGGGTGGTGAGGCCCTGGCACAGGGTGCCCAGAGAAGCTGTGGCTGCCCCTGGATCCCTGGAAATGTCCAGGGCCAGGGCTTGGAGCAACCTGGGATAGTGGAAGGTGTCCCTGCCCATGGCAGGGGTGGGATGGGATGGGCTTTAAGGTCCTTTCCACCCCGAACCATTCTGGGATTCTTTGAATACAAATTCATGTTGTAATATGGAATCATGGAATGGGTCAAATTGAAAAGGACCACAGAGGGTCATCTGGTCCAACCTCCCTGTCCAGCAGGGTCATCCCAGAACACATGGCACAGGACTGTGTCTGGACAGCTCTGGAATAACTCCAGTGAGGGAGACTCCACACCCTCTCTGGAAGTTCTGCCTCCTGTCCGGGTGGAACTCTGGGGCATCAGGTTCTGCCTGTTCCTCGTGTCCCATTGCTGGGCCCCATGGAGCAGAGCCTGCTCCATGCTCTGGCACCCACCCTTTGGATATTTACACACATTTCAGAGGTCCCCTGTCAGCTGTGTCTCCTCTTGAGGATCCCCAGCTCCCTCAGCCTTTCCTTGTCAGAGATGCTCCAGTCCCTTCCTCACCTCTGCAGCCTCCACTGGACCCCCTCCAGCAGCTTCTTGTCCTGAGGAGCCCAGAACTGAACACATCATCCCAGAAGTGCCTCCCAGGGCTGAGCAGAGGGGCAGGATCACCCCCTCACCTGTCCCTTTTGCTACAATGGTGTATCTCTGATGTTTCCCTGTTGGTTTCTGTTACCTCAGGAGCCCCTGGCTCATCTCTGTCAGACTGCAGGTGTGGCCGAGTCAGAGACACCTGCACAGGGCCCTCACAAGCATCCTGTCCCTCTCATTTTCCCATACTATCCCACAGCTTGCCAAACAAGCCTGATACTCTCCCCCCTCCCCAGTATATCTAATTTAAAGCCCTGCCAATGAACCCCACTAATTCCCAGGCAAAGACTCCCTTCCCTCACTGAGAAAGGTGAGTGCCACCTGATGCCAGCACTCCTGGCACTGCACAGGCCATTCCATTGTCAAAACCCCCAAAATTATGGTGGTGACACCAGCTGGGGAGCCATCTGTTTCTTTCAGTATTGCTGCTTTCAACTGGAAGTGTCAAGAGAAAATAACTTGTGCCCCAGAATCCCTTACTAAATGTCCCAAATCCCTGAAATCTTTTGTGCCCACCCTCAGACTATGTGTTACAATTTCCTTGCCCTCTGCATGGAAGATCACGTCCGTGGGCTGTGAAAAACTTGGAAGTTTCCTGGTGACATCCTTAAGCCAGACACCAGGGAGGCAGCAGGCCCCTCCCTAAGGGCTGAGTTTGTTTGGAACATCAAGACTACAAATAAAACTCTTACAAATAAAACCCATCTTTCCTACGATCCGAGGTAGCCCTACCGGGACACGCTTCAGATCCATCAGGATGCCGTCCATGTGGTGACACTCGGAGCTCTCCAGGGCCACCATCTCTTTCTTGATCTCCAGGATGCGGCCGATGACCCCGTCCAGCGCTTGCCGAACCGCCGCCCGCTTCTGCTGGTGGGTGAGGTGGTCGTGGGCCTCCTCCAGGTTACGGAAGATTTCCAGGTATTGGATGTAGGCAGTGGCCAACATCTTCATCACCTTGTCGCGGTCCTCCTCCGGCTGGAGGAACTCCTCCCTTTCTCTCTGGAGCATGGTGTCCAGCTCTCTCTGGGTGTCTGCCCACATCTTGACGTAAGTGCTGGTTGGAAAGAGGAGACGGTGTCAACCTGACATGGAAGCAAGGGTTAGCACACGGCGACGCCAGGGCTCTGCGGGTGTGGATTTCTCACAAAGCAAGCCTGGAAGTGTGAGCTGTTACATTTATAAGGAGATTTTTAACTACAAAGTATTTTGAAAACCATTAGCAGAAGTTTCTGGGTTTGTTTTAAAATGCTGTTTTATTAAAACAAGCTTAAAAGTTTAAAGCTTTTCAGCTTCATTCTAAAACGCTTGAAGCATCCTTCAAATGCTTGAAGTTACAACCCCTAACAGTGCCAGGAGTTTTATTCAGTTGTCCTAATTGAGAAGATGGTTTAATAGAAAAGGTGTCTCCCTCCAATGCCTTTTAATAGGGGAAGGACTATATGAGGCTCTGCATTTTTGGGATGAGGACCAATTCGTGTTTCTAAAGCTGTTCTGCCTTTCTGAAGTGGTTGCTTGGAGTTAACTGCAGGGTAAGAGTGGGGTTGGTGCCAATGCTGGAGTGAAGCTATGGGGACTATTTCAAATGTGAGGTTAGGAAAATAATTTGATTTAGTTCTATGGTAGCAACTGTTGCACTCCAAGGAATTGCCAAATATCTGGTCTGGTGGTTACGGGATTATGTGGCATGGAAGATGTCACCTCAGGCCATCTCCATTTCCAGGAGCAATAATGCTGCTCACTTGGTAGTCTTGGTAGGAATAGGTGGAGTTCTGATGTGAGCATGGACTGGCTGTCAGTGGCTTTTCATGGGAAAAGCAGATCAGAATATCCTGGGAAATCAACCTAAAGGAGCAAGAAACGAGCAACGAGGTTTTTATTCTGAAACAGCAGGTTTGTCATTGAAAGGTGTTAATAACACTTGTGGCAGCAAAGACACTTTTAGGTCCTGTTCTCCTTTGCCAGATGGAGACTCTTGGCAGTGATAAGCGTTAAAAAATCCTGCATCTTTGAAAACGCCTCTCTAGGAACAGAGCAAGGAAATTCCTTCTGCACTGAGACTCGGCTATGTTGGGAGAAAACCAGTTCATTCACGTTGTCATGCTGAGGGGAAAACAGTGGCTATGGAAACAGGGACAGCTGACTTGCTCCTTAATCCTAGGAATGAAGGCCATTGGCCTCGATGGTGCAATCTAGACCCATCCATGTGCTTAGCCAAGTTAAGCTGCTGTTCCTAGAGCTTCTCAAAGAGGGATGAGAACAGCAAAAGGCCCTGCCTTTGCTAGATGAGCTCTCAGAGCAGACCTCACGTTGAGGGAGTGTTGGTGTATTTATCCCGACCAGAAAGCTGGACAGATGTTAGCATTGTTTGTGCATGATAACAAATGTTGGAGCTCTGTGCGCTGATCTTATCGTTCCCAGGCCTGGAGGTCACAGTGACCCAAGGCTTGTGCTGCAAAAGGGACGTGTGGGGTGGCACAGGACAAACTCCAGCCCGCGAGCGTCCCGGAGCGTGGCATGCCCTGCACGTCCTCTGTGGTGACAGGGCCATGGGACTCCCCCCTGCAGTCAGCAAAAACACCAGCAACCCAAACCCTGCTATTGAATTTGCACCATTAACGTTTTAAAGGGCGTATTATGCTCTTCAGCTGAGCTGGCTTTCTGCAGGATGCAGCTGGCCTTGTTTTTCCTAATGCTTCTGCAGCCCACCCAGGTCTTTCCCCTTCCTTTTTTTTCCTACTTCATTTACATCCCATTGCACCACCCGTATCAGTCAATTGCAGCAATTAACCCAGGTGGAGGAGATAAACAGAATAAACCTGGCAGAGGGGAGAAGACAGGGACAACCAAGGCCAGCATGAGCTGGAGCCAGGACACGGAAGGATGTGAGGCACGCGGGTTTTCCAGCGCAGGAGGAAACGGCGCGGTGCTGTACGTACTTTGTGTGATTTCTCACCGATAATAGAGAGGTTGTCAACCTTTGAGGAAGCCCAGCCCTGTGGGGTGCCCTCACAGCCATCCAGCTGATTTATGAGCCGTGGGGGTCCTCGGGGCTGGAGCCTTTCCCGTGCAGGTTACCGCACGGAGACGCCGCATTGCTCCGCACCGGGAAGCGGCCGTCCGCTCCGATTTACAATAATCTCCCTTTCTGCCTCCTCTGACTGAGGAATGTCAAGTGGTTCCTCCTGCTGAGCCAGCTAATATCCAGTTTCTTTCTACACTGGGAATGGCTTGTGGAGGGAGGAGGGGGCTGGAGTGCTGCAGCCCTTCGGAGGACGTTACCGTGAGGCACTGCAGATAGGGCGTAATTGCTTCCATAAAGCATTAGTTTATCAGATAAGCACAGAGATGACTGCAAGCACAGTTGCTGTGGGTCAGATGTTAAGACTATGGATATTATGGGATGATCGTGGCTTTTGCAACAGCGGCGTTTCGGGCAAATGAGGGCAAAAGAAAGGACGGGCCCGCTGGAAAATGAAGGGCTGAAGGAAAAGGCTGATGTGAAAGTGATGAGTTTTTAGCTGATAGCCCAATGTACCTGCTGTGCTCAGGGTGACTGACACCTTGGGGGGACCTGACCCCCCAAATTTGTTAGGTGTGGCATGGGGACATCCGATAATGGATATCATGGCAGGGCAAGCAGAAATCTGATTTGAGTGCTGCATCGCTTCACCCGGATTAAAAACCAGAGGACACATCCCCCAAACAGGATTAAAATAGTTATTTCAGCTTTTACTGGAGCCCAAATGTGAGCTCTTCTGGACTAGTCTGAAGGATGAGATGGGCCTGGTGTTCACAGCCCTTTTTGGGGGACTTGGCAGAGCTGCTGTGAACTAGAGGAGCCCTTCAGCTTTAGAGACAAACGTGTTCAGGGGTAGTCAGGAGGAGCAACTTCAATGTTATGCCTTAAAAGCAAAGGAGAGCACTGCCTCTCCTGGCCTGTGAATCAGACAGCGTGTGATCCCTAAGCCCCTATTGGAATTTTTGCCTATTTGCTCAGTGTCCCTTTGCATTAAGTTGTGAACTCCCTCAAAATTGCTTCCACACGCCGAAGGGGGAGGGCAATGCAGCCTTGAATGCACTGGGTTTTTATTTACTGTTACTGGTCCATCTTGTAGGCTCAGTTCTGTTCTGTACTGAGCTGTGTCTGTGCCCAAAGATACTACATCAGATTTAGGCTGGATTAGAGCCTCTAACTCACCTGTTAGTGCAGGTAACCAGCAGGAGTGAGCCCAACTTTCCTATTCAAGGCTTAAGATAATAAAATCCTGGAAAACAAAGCTGCCTCTTGATCTCTCTGTGCATTTAGCACTGTAAGTAATGCTACAAATTGTCATAGCAACTCCCAAATAGGGGTGTTATGGGGAAAATAAGCAATGCTGTAAGGGGATGAGGAGGAAACACATCAAGTGACTAAACTCCAGAGTCCCCAGAGTGATTTCTGGCAGCTCACAGCTCAGAGGGAAGGTCAGAGCTTTAACTCCTCGCTGATGTCCCTTCTCTTCACTCCCACAAAGCAGAAACAGAGTCTAAAACGTGGGCTTAAGAAGTTTCATTTGCCAGTTCAAATCTCACTTTTATTGCTCAAAGCAAAGCCCGCTCTCCTTATTTAGAGTGAAGCTTAACAACACTGGGTTTTTCTCCTGCTGAAGTTATAAAGAGATGTTTAAAATCCTGCCAAATTGTACATGCCTTGTTTTAGTGTTGTAGGGCCCTCTAACTCTGCATGTTTGCTTGACCCACCTCTCCTGACACTTGGAAAAGCTCGTTGGTTTTGAGCCCAGCTGAGGTGAGCCTGCTTACTGGTGTTGGACTGGTTTTAAGGCTGAAGCATGCCCTTCTTGGATGGGTTTGTGCTGAGCATGCAAACTGTCCCTCAGGCCACTCTTGAGCCAGGAGAAGAATCTGGCATCAGTGAGGTTACCTTTGTGTGGCTTTTCTTTTCCCCCCCTAGAACTTCTCTGTGTTTTACTCTCTGCCAAAGGGGGAACACTGTCCCTGTTATTCCAGGACACGGCACAGTTCATCTCTGGATTTGTGTATGGGCTGAACCCCGGCTTCTTTGATGCCTCGTTTTTCTGGGCTGCCCTCAGGAATATCTCCTGCTTTCCCATGCTGAAGCTGCAGTAGCGCAGTGCTGCGTGGATCTCACTAGTTTATCCTGATGGATGGAAGGAGGTGGAAGGGAAAACATTTGACTCTGACTCCAGCTTTCCTCACCTCATTTGGAAACTCCTGTGTGATTAAACGGGCGCTAAATCGTGTGTGTTAAAGCATTGCCGAAGGAACCTCTGCTGCCACTGCAAACCCACCCTGCATTTCTTTCTCAGAAATGAGACTGGGCTGGAGAAAGTGCCACAGGGTTTGTGAGAGCAAAGGGACGTGGAGCATCCACAGCTCCTCTTCACCATGGCACAGAACACAAGGGCAGCGGTCACGGAGCAGAGGGGACCGGGACGTGGGGCTGGTGACAAGGAAGTGCAGGCAGGGGCCACTCCTCAGGCTCCCCTTGCCACACTCGGGGCCTGACAGGTCAGGCATTGTGCTAAGCCCTGGGCAAACACGGGGGAGGGAAACCCTGCCCTGCAGCCTCTGGAAAATAAAGAAACAAGAGACAAAGGTTGGGAGGGGAAAGTGAGGCCCTGAGAGGAAAAAGGGTTTTTAAGGCTGCTGCTGCTGCTTTTCTTTTTTTTCTTCTCTCTTTCTAAAAACCACCAGGCTTAGGATGGCTGCTGGCTGATTCAGGTCAGCAGTTACCTGTTCCCTCACAGGTATTGCATGGTGATTGCATTTTAAGAGTAGCTCCCTCTCTTCTCTTTTGTCTTATTAGAGACAAACATTTCTTATGTTAGAGAGGTGCAGGCAGAATCAGAAATTAGTGTGGCCTTATGACATAAGCTGTCTGAGTTCAAGAAGTGTTTAGACAATGCTCTGAGGCACAGGGTGGGGTTCTTAGGGTGTCCTGTGCAGGGCCACAAGTTGGATCCATGGTCCTGGTGGGTCCCTTCCAACTCAGCACTGATTCTGTGAACCAAACTGACGGAAATGTTGTTGGAATTAATTCCTTATTTCAAAGCCTTTAGCCTGCAGTCTGGAGCAGTTCAGGCTCATGAGCCTGTTTAAGCCTGCCTTGCTCCTAAAATAAGATTAGTCTCACAATTATGCCAAACTTCTCAGCTGGTGGTGAATGTGACTCTGCCAGATGACTTTTTAAGCATGCTTGCTCCGGCCACGATGCTTTACAGAGCTGGAAGCATTTGGGGGAAAATAAAGGATAAACCTCAGTAGGCTTTGGTTATGACAAGAGAAGAAAACACACAGCCTGCTGGCATTGTTAACGTGAGCAGCTCTGTGCTTCTGTCATCTCCAATTTCAGTCCTGGCTACTATGACAGAAAGTGAAGGGGGGGATAAAAGATTTGTGTGGCAGAAATGTAATGGGAAACCGCAGGGAAGGCGAGGAAGCAGCTTCATGGAGCAGCAGCAGCAGCAACGCACCTCAGCAGGTCTCAAGCACCTGCTCCAGCCAAACTCACAAGGCTGGCAGGAAGAAGAACTGTTTTCTTATGGTTTTCTAACAAAACCCCCTGTTTTCCTACATGGCAAAGCAATTAAGGTGTGGGAGATGCTGTTTGGGGCTGTCAAATGCTCCAAAGGCTGCTCTCCTGTCCCTCAGGCTGCAGCTCCTGCCTGGACTGGAGGCTGCCCTTCCCTCTGGGGTCAGCAGGAGAACTGTGCCCTGGGCTGATCCCACAGTGTAGGCAGCAGGAAAGGGGGAATTCTGCCCCTCTGCCCCGCTCAGGTGAGACCCCACCTGCAGAGCTGCCTCCAGCCCTGGGGCCCAGCACAGGAAGGACGTGGAGCTGCTGGAGAGAGTCCAAGGAGGCACCAGGATGATCAGAGGGATGGAGCAGCTCCGTGGGGAAAGGCTGAGAGAATTGGGAATGTCCAGCCTGGAGAAGAGAAGCTTTGTGGTGACCTAATTGCAGCCTTCCAGTACCTGAAGGGAACCTGCAAGAAAGATGGAGGGAGACTACTGACAAGGGCCTGGAGGGACAGGACACAGGGAATGGCTTTCCACTGCCAGAGAGAAGGGTTAGATGGGATACTGAGAAGAAATTTGTCCCTATGAAGGTGGGGAGGCCCTGGCACAGGGTGCCCAGAGAAGCCGTGGCTGCCTCATCCCTGGAAGTGTCCAATGCCAGGCTGGACAGGGCTTGGAGCACCCTGAGATAGTGGAAGGTGTCCCTGCCCATGGCAGGAAGGAGATGAGCTTTAAGGACCCTTCCAACCCAAACACTTCTGTGTTCTGTGAACAGCAGCCTCTTCTCCTTTGCAAGCAGAATTCTTCCTTCCAAGCAGTATTTGCCTATAACACACTTTACTGCTTGTGGCAACAAAGTTTATTTCAGCTTTAACCATCCTCTGTAATTTTGTTTTTACCCCTCTCTTCCTTAGAAAAGGATGGGGCAATTTACCCATCCAGCTGCTTACAATTCCATGCAGAAAGGGCTGTGTCTGGGTGCTGCTCTACCCCTGCCAGGAGCAGGAGGCTTTAAGCTCAAAGCTGACACGATCTACTCTGTTTCTTGAGAACTGGGGCCTTTTCTTGCCCTGTTTTCCAGCACAAGTGCTGCTGGGATATTTCCACTGACAATGCTTTTTCCCAGAGGAGACACTGAGCGAGTTATACACGAGATCTTTCCCTACCTGCTCATTAAGGATGAAGGGAGGCACAGGAGGGAGTTGCAGCTTTGAGTCTTAGCTGTGATCAATTTGATCCTGTCTCTGATTTCCTGCTTTAACATAAGCAAGATGATGTGCTAATGCTCACCAGGGGTGGAAAGAGGGGCAAAGATGAATCTGTGACTGCTTGGGAGATGTATGAGAGGGAACATGCAAGGAATGCCCAGGAGGAAGCTAATAATTGTGGCGTTTGGATGGAATTTGAAGAATATGGCCTGGGGCCAGACGCTGAATGAGGGGATAAAAAGAAATATTCAGCAACGGCCCAATGGCTGAATGAGGCTGGGGCCCCGTGGGAAGGAAATAGGATGTGATCACAACATCAGAAACTGCATCGTAATGCAGCCACAGAACGTGGGGGAGAGGAGAGGGGATTAGAAGTTGCACTGACGTTTTTTCACATTTGGGTTTTGCAACGTTAATTTTCTTCAGCCGAGCTTTGGGGATGTGGTATAAAACACAGAGCTCTGCTTTGGTTGTTCCTGTCGGAAGCAGGAGGGGAGATGCTCAGGATCTTGTCTTAGATCAACATTTAACCAGTGAATTAATATAAATTCTATTTGTGACACGAGATTAAATTTTAAAGCGCTTTGATTGTTTAAAGCTCCTTGGTGGCAGTGGCAAATGTCTTGTAGCTGATTAAAACCTGGCAGGAGTGGCAGCAGTGCCAAGACTCGGCTTTGAACGTGTCTGGACTAGGGCTGTCCAGGGGCAAAGTAAGAAATCACTGGTCAGGATCCCACGGGTCAGGGAGATGGTAAACAGATCCATAAAGGAGGAGGAAACACAGCAGGAAAACATAAATGCAGCAGCATCTCTGTCAATCTCCAGCGTCTGGAACAGAAGGTACGTCTGCATGCAAATGCTGGGGCCGAGTGCTTTGGGAAGTGAGATACTCCAGCAGTTTTTAATCACCCTACACTTAATGGCTCTGCTCCCTCCAGAGTGCTGAGACTGTCCCTAGAAAATGCCAGGCATGTCTGGACACGCTGACTTTTCCCTTGGCTGCCTGCTGGACTTACTGACCCTGAGAGAACATTGCTGCTCTCTGAGCATCCTCTCTGCCCTGACACAGAGCTTCGCCAGGCAGTGGAATTAAATTTTCTGCTTTAGCCCACACCCCTTAGAATCACGGGGCCTTGAGGATGGTGAACACGCCTCGGAACTCAAAGTTTACCTCAAGCTCCAGAAAAGCCGAGTAGCATTTCTATTTCTGAAGAACCAAAGTTCTTTCCCATAACCCCCTTTCATTACTGGCTCTTTGCCTCACTGCCTTCAGGTAAGGCAGGTTGTCGTAAGACATTTTTGTCACACGGCGTTTAAAATATCTTGGGAACGGCTTCAAGTTGCACCAGGGAAGGGTTATAGAATCATGGAATACCAGAATGGTTTGGGTTGGAAGGGAGCTTAAAGATCATCTCATTCCCCCCCCTGCCATGGGCAGGGACACCTTCCACTATCCCAGGTTGCTCCAAGCCCCGTCCAACCTGGCCTGGAACAATTCCAGGGATCGAGCAGCCTCAGCTTCTCTGGGCACCCTGTGCCAGGCCTCACCACCCTCCCAGGGAACAACTTCTCCTTAATATCCAATCTTTACCTGCCCTCCTGCTTAAGGCCATCCCCCTTTGTCCTATCACTTCATATCTGTGTGAAAAGTCCCTCTCCAGCCTTCTTGTAAGCCCCGTTTAGCTACTGGGAGGATACGGGATAGATTGGATATTAGCAAAAATTTCTTCATGGAAAGAAGAAAGTGGTGGAGTCCCCATCCCTGGATAGATTTAAAAGCCTTTTGGATGTGACACCTGGGGACATGGGTTAGTGGTGACCTTGGCAGTGCTGGGTTAAGGCTTTGGACTTGATGATCTCAGAGGGCTTTTCCAACCTAAACAACTCTGATTTATGGTACACAGCCAGCATAACCTCACTACAGCCAACCACATTAACAGTAGCCTCGATAACTTACTTGAGATCCAACTCTTGACTTGTGTTTAGGAAGGGCTGGATTAGCCCAGCCATAAATCCTGTGCTGTGCATGCACAGCTACGATGTCATTATAGCAACCTGAGCCAAGGAGCTTCAACACCAAACTGGAGTCCAGCCCCAGCACCTTGATCAGAAACAGGACTGGAGAGGTGTTTTTGTCATGTGGTGTGGACATGTGATCACGTTTATATGGATTTGCTGTTCAGTGCTGGCAATGCCACAGGAAATGCGAAAAAGCCCTGTCCATATTAAAATTAAACTGAGCCAAAACAGTTGAAGCACAAGTATTTTCCCAGCTCTACTCAGCTTAATTCCTTTGGTGGTAATCTGGCTCAAATAACAGCAGCCATGCTTCAGAGACTGGGTAGGAATGACAGATTCTGAGATAACTCTGAGGAAGAGGTCAAGCACTACTTTTGTGGGGTTTTTTTTTCCCTTCCTTTATCTCTTTTTTTTTTTCCTTTTAAAGAGCACAATTCAGATAACTGTCCACTACATTGTGATCTTCCCTTAACTGATTTCATGAGTGTTAGGCATGATTTATACAAGCCCTGCATTGGATCCACCAGAGATCTAACCAAGCTTTCCTGCAACTGGAGGCTGTGCTGGGTCTGTCCTTGGACACAGCCCCCGGACAAGTCTCTGCCCTGCCCTTGGGGATGTTCTTCTTTATTCCTCTCATCCCACATTCCTCTCCTGAACCAAGGAGCTCCCTGGCTGGAAAGCAGTGGAGTTTTCAGTGGTATCTGGCAGGGGCTGCCAATGTGTGGACACGGGAGGGGAGAAAAGAAGGCTGGAGAGAACAATCTTGGGGATACCTTTTGCTCTCTGCAGCTGCCTGAAAGGAGGTCATGGTGAGCTGGGGCTCAGCCTCTTTCCCCAGGCAGCTGGTGCTAGGATAAAAGGAAATGGGCTCAAGTTAAGCCAGGGAAGGTTTGGATTGGATATTAGGAAAAATTTCTTCGCTGATAGAGTGGTTAAGCATTGGAACAGGCTGCCCAGGGAAACGGTGGATCCCTGGAAGTGAATGTGGCACTTAATGATATGTTTTGGTGGTCTTTGGTCGAAGGCTGGACTTGGAGATTTTGCAGGTCTTGTCCAACCTTAATAGCTCTATGAAACCCAAGCTGTTGGTGACAAGGAGAGCTGCTCTGGTTTTGAAGCTGGAAGGACGTTTTAGAATCTGAGGGGGTTTTACCTGGCAAAAAGCTGGGAGTTTGGAAAGAGGATACTGAGCGTAAGAAACAGGGGGCTTTGAGGTTGGTACCACTGATGCCAGAGGAGGGAGACCATGGCAACGATGCCAGGAAAGGCTTTGCTCACAACCTGCTGGGGCAGCAGTTTGGATATGGTCAGGTTTGAGTGTGAAGGAGAAGAGCAGAAGGAGGCAGCAAAATCCCCTCCGGAGGCGTTTTCAAAACTTTTTTCTCTAATGTACTATTATTTATTGAACTTGAGCAAGCCATATCCAGCTCAGAACTGAGAAAAAGAGCCTCCTCAAACAGGGCTGTGCTCCTGGAGCTGGAAGCAGCAAACAGCACAACACTGAGGGATAATACCGTGGAAGATGCTCACAGTTTGGCTCACAGCAATAATAATAATAATAATAATAATAATAATAATAATAATAATAATAATAATAATAATAATATCACTTGCTTAATATGTGGGCTTGGAGTGATGTTTGTCGGGGAATGAGCACAGCTCCTTGTGGGCACTTTGATCCAGTGCCATCATCGCTGTCTGGTTATTGCAGGCGAACTTGTAAAGCTTTGCGCTGTACTGAAATTACTGGGGGGAAACAAGACACGACGTGCGAATTGTGGGCTGTAAGAGAAGAACCTTCTGCGCAAAGGGCCTCGTGCCTGAGCGGATAACACATTAACATTAATATTTGCCTGGTTTTCCTGGACGACGCGGTCGCTTTGTGGGGGTGAACCCGCCTCCCCTCCGCTCCCCCCGGGCCGTGTTTTACCCCCTCTGACGGGATTTTCGGCCCTCAGCCCCCGCGCCCCGCGGTACTCACGCCTGGGACATGCTGAGCACCGAGAGCCCGACCGGCACCGAGGGTGAGCCCGGGGCGAGGGGCACCGACACCGACACAGCCCCGACACGGCCCCGGGCCCGGCCCGAGCCGCCCGCGGCCGGATGAGGCAGCGGCGGCCGCGGCGTTACCGTGGACACGGCCCGGGGGGGCCGAGCCCTGCCCGCGGCTGCTCCTCGGAGCAAACGGAGCTTCAGGCTTTTTCCCCCTCGTTTTTCCACCTTTTTTTCCCCCCCTCCACAGAATCACGGAGTGGGTTGGTTTGGAAGGCAGCTTGAAGGTGATCCAGTCCCACCCCCTTCCATGGGCAGGGACGCTTTCCACTATCTCAGGATGCTCCAAGCCCCGTCCAACCTGGCCTTGGGCACTGCCAGGGAATCCATGGGCAGCCACAGCTTCTCTGTGCCAGGGCCTTCCCACCCTCACAAGGAAGGATTTTTTCAGTGTATCTGATCTAAATCTCTCCTTTTTTTACTTTATCAGTATCACGCCTCCCACCCCCTTAGTTTTGTTTTTTGCCCCGGGAGTTTCATTCCCCNCCCTCCACAGAATCACGGAGTGGGTTGGTTTGGAAGGCAGCTTGAAGGTGATCCAGTCCCACCCCCTGCCATGG
>VZTF01000158.1:563237-635786 GCA_013397755.1 Cnemophilus loriae
TTTCTTTTTCTCCCTTACCTATATCTTCCTCCCCTCCCTTTTCACCCTTTGTTTTCCTTTCCTCCTTCATTTTTCCTTTCCCCCCTTCATTTTTCCTTTCCCCCCCTTCATATGTTTTTTTCCCCTTTTCTCCTCTTTCCTATATTTTCCTACCCCTTTCCTGTACTTTCCCTTTCCCCTCTTTTTCTTCCCCTTTCCTATATTTTCCTTTTTCCTCCTTATTTTTTTTTTTACTTTCCCCCCTCCCTGTTATTTCCTTCCCCCACCAAGGGCTCGTCCCTGTTGCATTCACGTTTTTCCTCTTTTTTTTTTCTTTCCTCTCCTTATTTCTTTCCCTGGGCACCTATTGAGGCAACTCTTCCATTTCCTTAACACTTCAAAACCAGTTTAGAGGACAGGATTACAGCACAGATTTTTGGGGGAAAATGCACTCCTCCACAGAGACAGTGAGAAGGAAAAAAGCAAGAACTTTGGGACAATGAGTGTTTTGCCAGTGATCGTATTTTTTGCCACAAATCTCTGTGTGTCTGCATTCCTCTTCTTTGTTCTTCCCCTTTTTTCCCCCCATTGAAGCCCCAGCTCACATAATTAGGTGAGACTCTTGGCTATCGAATTTTTGAAATAAAGTTCCTAGCCCCTCCCTGGGTTTCGAGGAAAAGCTTGAAAACGTGAATCTTGAAGAATCAAGACCATAATAAAAGCATCTAAGGATATTATTTTTCAAGCCATATGATGACTGTGCCCGTCACATAATTTCTTTAAGTGTATTGGATCAGTGGGGTTTTTTTAGGAGAACTTGTTGCATTTTCTTCGTGCTGAGGTTGGAAAATGCTGTAAAATCAGCTTGTAACTTGCAATGTTAATATCAAAGTGGTTCTTGATGCTGAAATTTAACATGAGAAATTTGTCTGCTTCCTTCCAGTGCCTGGTCCTCATCCATGTCAATGTCAGGAGGCTCTCAAAAGCAGTAAGTAATTTGTGTTTTGTTCTTTTTTAATAACTTATTCCAGCCTTTGCTGCCCGGATAGGAACCTCGCATTTTTATTTCCATTCATGCTGGCATTTGTACGCCGCTTTTTATGCCAAGCTGTGTTTTTTCAGCCAAAAGTTTTACCTGCAGAGTCCCAGCAGTGGTGTCTCCATCAGCATGTGTGGTTTTAAGGACTGATCGACCTGTTGCATGTGTTTGCAGTAAAAAAAGTAGGAAGATTTCCGAAGCACTTGAAATGAGAGCACCAAGATGGCATGATATAATGTGGATGTTAATTATTCATCTGAATTTATTGCCCTCTGTTAGCACCTCGGCGTCACGGTGCACAGGATTGTGTCTATTGTGCTGGAAGCTGTATTAATGATGGAATAATGCTCGTTGCTCACTTCTCCACCTGCCTTCTCCACCCTTCCCCCCCCCAAAAAAAAAAGTTGAAGGAATGCAAATGTCTTCCTTTTAAAAATGGGAAATTAAGCTACAAAGAAGTGATGTACATGAGAGCATGCAGGGAGGCTGAGGGGATTTTTCATCTTCATCAGTTTGTAGAGAACTTAGGGAAAAAAATGAGTTGTGTTGCTGGGAAAAGTCATGCAGTAAAATTAATTATGAGATGAGTAGAGTTGATTTTTTTTTTTTTTCATGGGAAAGGAGCCTGGTTTTGAGCTGAAATGAGAGTTGTGTATGACTAAGTAATTGGTTTAGCCTAAGAAAATAGACATTTATAAACTGAGAAAGCAGGGAGTGGGAGATGTTCTGGTTTGCTGTAGGTTTCCAGTTGAGTCCTTGAGCTTCTCAGTAATTTGAAATGAGAGGACACAGGTCTGCCTGGGCTGGGACATCCTCAAAGCTCAGCCTGGAGAAAAGGAGGCTCGGGCGGGACCTTGTGGCTCTGCACAACTCCCTGACAGGAGGGGGCAGCCGGGGAGGGTCGGGCTCTGCTCCCAGGGAACAGGGACAGGAGGAGAGGGAACGGCCTCAATTTGTGCCAGGGGAGGGTCAGGGTGGACATCAGCAGGAATTTCCTCTTGGAAAGGGTGGTCAGGTACTGAAGGGGCTGCCCAGGGAGTGGTGGGGTCCCCATCCCTGGAGGTGGCCAAGGAATGACTGGACGTGGCACTCAGTGCTTGGGGTTAGGTGACAAGGTGAGCATCGGTCACAGGTTGGACTTGATGATCTTGGAGGTCTTTTCCAACCCAAA
This sequence comes from Cnemophilus loriae, assembly GCA_013397755.1. Lineage (NCBI taxonomy): Eukaryota > Metazoa > Chordata > Aves > Passeriformes > Corvidae > Cnemophilus > Cnemophilus loriae. The sequence goes on from VZTF01000158.1 coordinate 565,427, forward strand.
TGATTCTGTGATCACTGCAGGCTGAATTGCAGCTGAGGTCCAGCAGACCACTCATGGTCAGCTGAACACCGTGAAGCATCTCACTCTTTCCATTCTGGAATCGCACGTCCCCGATAATCCCTGCAGGCACCAAACAGTCTGAGATGTCGAGGTAAGACCAGAGATTAAAGGGATTTGTAGTTGTTATCCCACTCATTGTACGTTTTTTTTTGTACAGCATCACTGGCCACTTCCTCATCCAGCTCGTGTTGCATTAAAAACTCAAAGTGTGTTATTTGATCTATCCGGCAGGAACAGGGGACGGGTTTTATACAGCCTGTGCCTTTTGGCATCTCCAATTCCTTAGGCTCTTGCAAACACGGGCTTAAAAGTCCCGCTGCCTTGGTGCCATCATTTTTCAAAAAAGTCTTTTATTACGAGCTTAAGAGGTGACTGGTGAGCTTGCAAAGGGGGTAAAATATAAAACTGGAGGGTCTTGTTCCTCTCAACGTGGGTCCCTGGCAAAGAGCTTAGTGCACCTGTCTGTTATTGAGCTGGGCTTAAGGAAAGCAAGCAACGTAATGGGAATAATGTTCTGCCTTTGCAACTTGTATTTCAAAGCACTTCCAGAGGTCTGGACTGTCCTTCGAGGCACAGGGTAGAAAGTGGAGTGGGTTTTTTGTGAGTATTGCTGGCCCAGAGAGATGCAAAGGGAGAGGCTGTGGGTCAGGGCTTCCTCCTCCATCCATGGTGGGCTGAGGCTTTGGGCCACCACTTGGGAGCCAAAGATTCTGTTTGCTGTGTGGCCACAGGGACAGGTGTGGGAGCCTGGGATGTGCTCTATGAGGATGGGCAATCACCAAATGTGTGAAACTTAACAGCGACAAGTGCTGGATTCTGCACCTGGGATGGGCAGCTCGGGATATATGGACACACTGGGGAATGAGAGGCTGGAGGGCAGCAGGGATCTGGGGATCCTGGTCGATGGCCAGTTGGATCTGAGTCAGCAGCACCCTGGAGCCAGGAGGGACATCCCTGTCCTGGGGGATCAGCCCCAGCACGGCCACCCAGGCCAGGGAGGGGATTGTCCTGCTCTGCTCTGGGCTTGGGTGGCCTCACCTCGAGTGCTGGGGGCAGTTTTAGATAAGAAAGATCTGAAGCTGTTAGAGAGCCTCTAAAGGAGGGACGGAAGATGGTGAAGGGGCTGGAGAGGCTGTACAAGGAGCAGCTGAGGGCACTTGGCTTGTTCAGCCCTGAAGAGACTGAGGTCAGACCTCACCAGGGTCTGCAGCTTCCTCTGAAGGGGCTCTCAGACACAAGGTGGGATTGCTGGGATGTCCTGTGCAGGGCCAGGAGCTGGACCTGGTGATCCTTGTGGGTCCCTCTCATCCTGCAGGGCTCAGCAGAGGAGCTCTCCCACAAGGGCCAGTGGCTGTGACAGTGCTTACAGCAGGACAACAGTCCCCAAATGGGGACTCGGTTGCAGCTGAGTTGCACGGCAAACCTCTGAGTCTGGGAAGTGAGAAGTGGGACCTTGTGGTGAGCAAGCCTGGGCAGTTGTTGCTCAGGGTTTCGCAGAAACCCAGAATGGTTTGGGTTGGAAGGAAGCTTAAAGATCATCTCTTTCCCCCCCCTGCCATGGGCAGGGACACCTTCCACTATCCCAGGTTGCTCCAAGCCCCATCCAACCTGGCCTTGGACACTTCCAGGGATCCAGGGGCAGCCACAGCTTCTCTGGGCAACCTGTGCCAGGGCCTCCCCACCCTCACAGAGAACAATTCCTTCCCATTATCCCATCTAATCCTGCCCTCTTTCAGTTTAAAACCATTCCCCTTGTCCTGGCACTCCCGGCCTTTGTCCAAAGTCCCTCTGTAGATCTCTTGGAGCCTCTTTAGGGCTCTAAGGTCTCTCTGGAGCTTTCTCTTCTCCAGGTGAACACCCCCAGCTCTCCCAACCTGTCTCTGTAGGAGAGGTGCTCCCTCCCTCTGACCATGACTTCCTTGCAGTTGGGTGTTTGGTTTTCCTTCAGGCTTGGATAGAAGTGTGCAAAGGAGCTCTGGGTGGCTCTTTGCAAACCCTGGGGACTTGGGTCAGCCTTGTGGCCTCAGTGACTTCCAGCTCACAGTGTCACCCAGGAGGGCTGAACTGACCACTTCATTTAGCCTTGTGACCAGTGGCTAGGCTATTTTTTTCCAGTTGACATTGACTCCAGGATCTCCAGGAGGTTTGCTGCTTACTTCCAGGCTAAGTGCAGGGGATTTGTCAGCACTCAGGTCTGTTAGACTTTGATATTACAGCGTGTTCATCAGGCCCGAGCGTGGTACATGGAGGAGGAGGATTGCAGCAGAATTAGAAGGTATAAAGTTCAAATCTAATTTGAAGAATTTTCCCTCTATCACTTAAATGTGGGAAATGTTCCTGTGGCTTCAGGGATAAAATGTCACACTTCATAAGGAGCATGCGTTTTAAATCTCAGCCAGATATTAAATGCCGTGTGCCGCACTCCACTTCTCTCTTTGTTAAAAAGCAAAACCCCAAATCATCTCTCCTGAAAGAGTGTTGTTTGATAAAATTAAAGCTTTCCAAAGAAGCTGGTTGAGATAGTGCCAGCTCTGTATCATTACGACACCACGGGGAGTGTATTGATTTTATTCTGTATTGACAACAGTTCGTCAGCGCTCAGCTATTTAATTATATAGGATGCTGTTCCTAAAGATGCCTACAGCATCAAGAGAGCAGGCAATACAGTCTGGCAACACACGCCAGATGTTTTTTGGGTGAGAAAGAAACACAAAAAGGGATCTGACTCCGGCTCCTGGCAACTATCCAAGTAATTTGTAAGCAGAGGTTTTAGGACGTTGGTTGGCTTGAACGTTTGGCTTCAGCTCGGGAGTTTTTAATAAATTCACACAAACCCTCTGTCAAGCCTTAGTCACTTATAGGGTCAAAGTTCACTTCTATATCATCCTGCAACCCAAATATTGGAAATAAGTAGCATTTCTTGTGAAGCTATATTCAGTGTGGCATGTGGAAAGGCACTTCTAGACAGACCCTTTTCAGTTCTGCTAAGATACACAGATCCTCTGACCACTTCCTCACTTTACAGGCTCACCATCAGCAATCTGAAATGTTTTATGTGCTTTTCTCATGACTTTGATGAAAAAATGACAAAGTTTGGCTGTTAACACCGGTTATGTGTGCACATTAATCACTGAAAGCTTCAAGAAATTCTCATGCAAACACTCCACAGCCTCAGCTGCTGTCTGCTCCCTCTAGCTGCAGTGGGATTGTAGCTGACCCAAGCCCCTGTGCCTCATGCTGTGGCCAACAGGAGGTTGGTGGGACCAGCTGGAGAGCCTTGGGTTGGTGAGAAATCACAACAGCAACTTGTAACTTGCCTTCCGTGGCCCAAGGGGGAGGAAGATGCTGGTCTCTGTTTATTCCTGTGCTGCTTGATGGTCTGTCTGCTGATGAAAAAAGAGCTGTGAGGTGTTATCGTGAATTTACAGGGCAGCAGTCCGGGCTTCAGCCATCCTGCTCAAGGCACAAGGCACAGAGGCTGCTGGAAAGTCCTCTGCACTCCAGCTGGTGTTTCTGAGCATGACCAGGGTGCAGAAGACCACGAGTCAGGGGCAGTGGAAGCAGCTCAGCCCTTCAGAGGTCAAGTCTGCATCAGGAAGATCCCCTTCCAGACCTGACTGAAGGGAAGCATTTGAGCTCTGGGACTTGAAGTGTTTAAAGCCAGAACTGAGAGTGACTCAGGGCTGGAGGAGAAGGGGATGTTTGCCATCTGCTTTAGCAGTTCATTCCCCAGAAAAGGGGGAGGCATTCATCTGCTATTCGCGCACGTAGGCAGTTGTTTCATTGTGTTTTGTTTTGTTTTCCCTCCCACTCTCCACTAAAACACCTGTTGAGTTAATCCTCTTTGACTCAGCTCAAAAGCAAGGAAGTCAAACTCCATGAGAGGCTGAGCAGCTTGGCTCTCATTTCCCCAGCTTTCTGAGGGGGGGCTCTAACTGGTGTGTTCTGAAGGCTTCCAGAAGTGAAACTATTAAAGCAGGGAAGGGAGGATAGGAGGTGAGGGAATGCTTAATTTTGCTGGACATAAGGATGACTTGAGTCCCAAAGTGTTAGTCTGGAAGGCAGAGATACCTTGGAGCTTCCCGAGTTCTTCTTCAGGATGGTGAGAAACACTTTAGAGGTTTCATTTTGGTGCATCTTCAATGAATTTGATTAAAAAAAAAAAATCTTGTTACTAAATTGGATGTGTCCTACTTTGTTTAAAACTTACAGGTTGAAAGCAAGCAGAGCAAAACGTCACGAGAGAGAACCCCCAAAATACAGTGATTCTGTAGGGGACCACAAGCCATCAGCAGCTGAAATTTGGTGGCAACCTTTGGCTCTGCAGATGTGCTTGGTGCACTGTGCAAGGGAAGAAGCTCCTTCAGAAGGGACTCCCTGTGTCCTCTCTAAGCTCTGGAAGAGCCTCTTGATCTGCTGGCCCTGAGGATCCCCCCATCCTTCCCTCATAATCTCTGTGAGTTTAGGCTCTAGGGATGTTATTTCCAGTATGGGGTGATTCAGTTTCCCTCTGGGGTGTCCCAGAATGAGTCAGGTTTAACTGACACGGTTGCACCGATGAAGCAAACCCAGCAGGTTGTGCCCTGATCATTAATTAATTGCAGCCAGAGCTGAGGGGTTAATGAGATCCCACCCAGAGCTGAAGGGACAATGCAAGCCCAGCGCCTGCCACGTCGCACGTGCGTCACTCCTGCGTGGAAATGAGTGAGAAACCTCTCACTTCTTTTTTTCCTCCTCCTGGTTCAACTTCTCATACTATAAATAAACAGCCCAGTGTGAGAAAAAAAAAAAAAAAAAAGAATAACAAGGGGTTGCGGCTTTTTAGGTGCCTATGGCAGGATGTTTTCTTGCTTATCCTGTTTCGTGTAAACACGGCGATGACTTTTGTGGTCCAGATGTAGAGGCAGCCCTGCTTCATTGTTCGAACACCTGCTGGCCTTTCAAATGGACCCAGTGCAGCCCATTGATAAAAATTCAGACTCAGAAACCTGCAGCACCAGGCTGAGCTCCTGTAGATAGCTCCAAAAAAAAAAAAAATCCTTGAGGATTCGACATCCGCCCTGTTGAGTTGTTTTTTTTTTTCTCTATTATATTTGATTGGGAGGGGAAGAGAAGCATAAGATTATTTTTTTTTCCCCCTGCTCTTGTTCTCACAATAGCAATAAAAACAATACTCCTTGGCTTGGAGGTGGTAAACTGTGAGAAATAACAACAGCTCACTTTGTGGTTGTGCAGCCAAATTTATGAATGAAACTGGTGGGTGCAATTTAATTTCCAGGCCTGGCTCTGCTTTTGGTGGGATGGAATGAAATAAAAAGGCCAGAGAAGGAGCAGCTCGTAAGTGCTGCGGGGTTGTCACTGGGAATGAGCACAGGGAAAGGTTTGGTCTGAGTCGGAGAAGGGGTTTTTCTGCTTCCTGCATTGCAAAGTATGAAACAGGTGAATTTGCTCTGTTAAGCAGTGGCTTTGCAGCATTTTCTTTATTGGACACCAGCGTGTGGTGGTGGGACACCTCTGAGGCAGCAGTTCCAGCTCTTCCCAGGTTGGCTGCGTGGGGTAAAAGAAGCAGGAGGGCCCTTGCTGGGACAGGTCTGCTTTGTGAGGTGCACAACAATGTCACCAGGTCTGGGAAGAAGGGGGTAAAGTTTAGGAAAAAAAGCACCCAGGACACTTGTTTTTGCAGATAGAGCTCAGCTCTTTGCCTGAGTGTTTCTTTGGATGGGACTTGAGGGCTAAAACCTGCTTTTTGGGGAGGGCTTTCTGTGTCTGGAGCGAGAGGTTAGAGTTGAGGTGTTCAGCCAGGACTATTTGTGTTTCAGCAGCCTCTTCTCACCAGGGAGACTTGTTCTCCACAGTGCTCAGAGCAGGATTTTTCTTGTGTTGAGATCTCTTGCATCCTTCCCTGCTCCTCACGTGTCCCCCACCTGTGCCTTTGGCTGCACGAGCAGAGGGGACGTGCTGGGTTTGTTTCCTGCTGCTTCCAGCAGGGATTTGGAGCAGATGGGCCTGTGAGGATCCCTTCCAGCCTAAATGACTGTACACTCACCCTGCCAAGAGAGGCAGATGCCAACAGTGAGTCCTCACAAAGGCCCCCAACGGGTCAAAGGCTTTCTCCCCCGCCTCTGAAAATGAGATGTGGGGCTCTGAAGGAAGCAGTCCAGCCCCAAAAATAATCATTCTGCCTGACACAGGTGAAACCAGGTGGCCAGGCCTGCGTGTGCCGTGGCCAGATGTGGCCAGCCCCAGATGTTGTGCAGAGAGGAGGGCAGGGTTTGAAGGATTCCTTGCTCGGAGTGTCCCTGGGGTGTCCTAGGAGAGGGGACACGGCTCCAGCTGCGGGATGAAGCCATGGAGGGACCCCTCTCCTCAGCATCCTCCAGCTCTCCCTCCTCGCTGGGGACCCGGGGAGGGAAGCACCTCAGGATAAACATTCCTGCAAACCTCCCTCTGCATCTGCCTTTCATTAAGGCCCCCCTAAAGCAGCGCATGGATGTCGGCGTGCGAGGGGAGCTGCAGAGCCGCCGTGTGCCGGGATCTGGCTGCCACCCCATAGGCACCGTGGGCACGAGCCAGCTCCTGCTGGATCACGGGACACACGGGGACCTGGCGGTGGGACAGGAGAACCTCCCGGCAGCCAGCTCCCGGGAGAAATTTGGCTCTTAAATCCAATTATATTTGCAGACGGAGCTCTTTTGTCCTCACCGCTGTCGATGCGTGTGCAGCCTTTGCTTTTTACCCCCGTTTTTTTTGGTCGCTTCGGACTCGTTAATGGCCGTGTTTAAAAGCAAGAGAGCAAGGAGTTGGAAGGTGCTTAATGTCCTCGGTGTTCTCCTGCACACTCTGTTCGAGGGGAATGCCTGCTTGCTGATGTCATCTCGTGTGGCTCAATGTCAGAACTCCGCTCCCTTTGCTGGAAAAGCTGCGCTAACCACGCAAAATGCTCGCATGAATTTTTCTAGCATGCACAGGGAGGTGTCCTTGATGACCTTTCGCGGTAATTACAGCAGTTAGGAGATGTTTGCCCCAGGCAAACTTCTCTCTGAGGTCCTCAGCCTTATGCTCTGAGTTGTTTTGGGTTTCCCCTTCCACATTCTTCTGCAGAATAGCATTGTGGCCTCTAATGTCTTAATTTTCCCCTAAAATCTCTCAGGCGCTGTTGGGAGGCAGTGAAAGCTGCTGGGGATTTTCACAAACAACCCAAATATGGGTTTAAGGAAGCATTTATATTTCCTATTTATGTTTTGCTTTTAAGCTCTGACTTCCAGAAACCGGTTCTTTCCCAAGAAAAAACCTAGACAATCAGACTAATGTTTCTTTTAAAATGTATGAAAGATGAAGGATGAGGCGTCGAGTTTCCTTTCAAGCCATTCTGAGCGAAACCGAAGCCTTTTTGAAGTGGTTTACTGCAATTGTAGTTTGCTTTGCTTCCTGCTCCTGCTTTGGGCACACCTCCCGCTCGTTGTGTGTGGCTACAGGCAGTGGGGGAAATTGGAAGGCCAACAAAAGGCAAGGGGGCTCTAAAATCTTATTTCTTTTTCTGTTTAGAGTGCTGCCAACAAGACGTTGCATTTTATTCCTTCCTACCATGGAGGCACAAAATCTCCCCCAGTATCGGCACCGACGGAGGCAGGGAGGGGTGGAAAGGAACGGGAATAGATTTCATGCTGGATGAGTCTCCAGTTAGGAGTCCAGACTGTGGGCAGGGTAAAAAAAAGCTTTGTTTAGTCTGCAGTCAGTAGTTTTAGCAGGAGCCCTGGGCCCAGAGCTGGGAAGTTGGGTGTCCTCTGCTCAGGCTGATGTGATTTACAGTGTTGGGATCTGACTACGGGATCGACAGAGCCAAAGCAGAGGGAAAAGTGTGCTGGAGAGCTTGTCTCAGTGCCAAAGGGTGGGAAGCAAGGCTAGAGTTGCTCCTTCCCTGCGCCCACATTTCTCCTGATGGCCAGGTCCCTCTTTCCTGCCGCCCTCTGTGATATCTGGACCGTTTGCCACCCTGGAATTGTGCTGGCAGAGCTGTCTGAGGGACCTTGGGATGTTCTGGGTGAGGATGAAGGAAGATTAGGATGGCTGCTGGATGGTTGGGATGTCGTGAGTGATGAAGGTTAAGGACACTCCTGCCCACGTCTGGCTGCCTCTGTGAGAGCAGGAAGCACCTCCTGAGCCCCTCCTGGCCTAATTCCTTCAATAAATAGGATACTGCCAGAGCAGGACCCCACCAGCTTGGTGAAAAGCTGGGACTTGCAGCAAGGCTGTGGCTTTGTACCACCACGGTCTTGCCAGTGCCTCCAGCAGTGTCAAAAATTCGTTGCTTTTGGTGCCAGCACCATCAGAGGAGCTGAATGCCTGAATTTTCTTGGCGCTGTTTCAGAGCAATATCTATTCTCCTTGCTTGATCAACATATCTATTAATTACATTAAGGTAATCTGACCCTGGGCTCTTGCAAAAACCTCCTCCTGCTGCTGGAGGTGGTGGAAACCCTCCCTGAAGTGAGCAGTGAAAGCGGCACATGTGGGATCAGAGGGCGGCTGGGGGATCTGGGCACATCCAAGCCCTGGGAAACACCCTGGAGGGTGAAGGTGTGTCAGCTCTCTGATATCCTGGTGATGTTGGTCTCACACTGGCCTCACATCCCCGTGTGGCCCCAAATCCAGAGCTTGGCAAAGAGCATACAGCCCCTAAGAGATGCAGCTTGCACTGCTGAAAAAGCCTGGAAAACTGGAGAGCAGCCCTTCCCTACTCGTGCCCAGCCCAGGGAGGAGCAGGATTGAAGAACGTACTTAAATTTCAGCATGTGCTGCAGCATTGTCCTGAATGGGGACCCTCTTGAGCTTTAGCTGAAGTGCTGTTCTGAACCAGGGCCAGCAGACTGTGGAAGTCACCTCTCGTTGCCTCTACCCCGCTGTGTCTGTGCTCATTGCAGCTCTCTGGCTGTTTACTACAAGGAGAAAATCACTTTATTTACTCGCAGCTCGCTCAGTAACTGAGAGCAGGCAGGTTGGGAGAGTCTCACATCAGCTGGGAGCGAGACATCTGACCTTGTCTCTTATCTGTCTTGTTTCTATGATCCTAATTCTGCTCTAAATTAATTCTTTTGTTTAGCTGCTGGGGTTTTTTTTTTCCTCCTTTTTGTTTTCGCATGAATGCTTGTCTCTATATTTAGGTCTGCCAGGGCGGGATGTTATGAATAATTGTTGATTGATATTATTAAACACTAACACGCTTGGCTGTGTTGCACTAATGATGGGGCTTTGGGGATATGCAAATCAATTAATTGCAGTAATTGCTGTAATAGCTGTTTTGGAGGAGGCTGCTGAAGAGCCCTTGGGGGAGCGGACAAAGACGGAGACGTTTGGAAGCGCAGAGGAGAAAGGGTGCTCGAGTGTCGTTGGAGAGGGCTCCTTCAAGCTGCCAACTTGTAAAGTTGGGTTTGTTTTGCTCTCCAAAACCCACTCACACCAAATCCTCTCTTGCTTTGTTTCAGAGTTACCCCAGCGTGGCTACTTCTGGACTTCGCTGCTGCGGTGGAGCTGAAGAAGCTCACGGATGAGACAGAGCCTTTTCCAGGTAATCTCTTGGCTTAGAAATCTGGGAGACCTCCCTGGAAAACACCCGAGGGGGGTAAAAAAAACCATCTCCAAGGCTAAACCTCTGTGTCACCTCGCACTCAACAGCTTTGGTTTGTCAGCTGATCCTCATTCGCGTCAAAGCTCTTTCTCCCCTTCTCTGGCAGCATCACGGGGCCTCACAGTGGGCACAAAGGGACGTGAGGTGCCTCAGGAGCCACGGTGGGAAGGCTGTGAAGGGAATGGGATTTCGGGTATTGTGAGGATGGGGAGGAAAAGGTCTCTCCTAGCTTCTTCCCCATGCTATATGTGCTCTCCCTGCCCTTTGTGTATTATTGTATATTCTTTTGTCTGGCTTTCCATGTGCGACGTGCCTCAGTCTCCGTGCTCCGGGGCGGGTGTTCAATGTGGTGCACAGATGGTGCTCCCAGAAATCCCGTTATTTGCTAATGGGATTTTGTGCTAAGCGTTTCCACTGTTCTTTTCAAAAGTCTGCGTGTTTGTGTCAATATGCCCAGACCCCCATCTTGCCGAGACACCCTCTCCCATGCAGCTGAGAACACGACCTTATTTTTTCCTATTTGCCTGGTTTTTTAATCCCTGGGAAGGATGTCAGGACAGCTTCTGTGGGAGGCAATGGTTGCAGGACCCAGGCTGCTCTGAGATCACCTTGCACAGTGAAGGAGGGTCAGGATAATTGGGGTTGGAAGGGACCTCTGGAAATCCTCCAGTCCAACCCCCTGGGTCACCTGGAGCAGGTGACACAGGAATGCATCCAGGTGTGTTTGGAATGTCTCCAGAGGATGAGACTCCACGACCACCCTGGGCGGCTCTGCCAGATGTCACAACCCTGCCCAAACCTGCCAGGTGACCTGGCCAGGCCGATTGGGGCACTCCAACGTGCCCTTGTCACCTTGCTGGTGGCCCTGCCCTTACATTTTGCACTGAGATGTCCTTACCTGTTCAGCAGCTTCCCCTGGGGTCCTGCAACATTTAAGTAATGCAGTGTTCAGCTATTATGCAGCTATTCCCAGCTATTATGCAGCAATTCCCCTCTGTGCCCTCCATTCTTTAAGCAGTGCTCGAAATCATGATATAAATAGCAAAAGCCTGGAATATTTTGCTTTTGTTACCAGAGGCCTTTCAGAATAGGTTAGATGTGTGCCTGACAGGGATAATACAGTGCTGACTCTTCCAACGGGGCACAGAGCTGGACTAGGTGACCTCCCGAGGTCTCTTCCAACCCTCATTTTTCCATCCCTGTGTGACATCCCCTGCTAGTGGGTAAGTGGAGCTTTGTTTTGCGTCACGCTGGCTGGAGAGAGGTCAGGGGTGTGTGTCAGGAAGTTCCCTGTCTGTCTGCACACCCATGCATGCCTCATCCTGCGAAACGCTCTTGTCCTGGACACTTCTCAGGCTCCTCTGCCACAGGAAGGTGAGTCAGACCGAGGCAGAGCTTCTCCTGGAGCTGGCCAAGGACTCCAGGTGGTTCCTCTGGAGCTGAGCTTAACCAGAAAAATCTCATCACAAGTGCAGTTCCCAAAGTCCGGGCAGGAAAACTGCCAAGGACTGTTCCTGTTGTGGTACAGGGCCACTGAGATGGTGAATTTGGGATCAGGAGCTGGCAATGCTTTGCTGACCAGGCAAAGAGAACCAGCTGTGGGATACTGCTATGTGCAGAGAGAGGATTGACCCTTAGAGCCTCACAGTGCTTCTCCGAGCATCCAGGACTGTGCTGTCCTCTAAAAGGGGGTCTGAGACTCAGGAAACCCTCACTTCAGCTCTGTGCCTGTGCCAGATTCCACCTCTGGGCTGGGGAGCTGTGCTAACAAAGTAAGGCTCGTGGTCACCTCCACAGCACCTGGATCTGTCTCCAAGTTTTGTTTGGACCATCGCTGCACCTCTTGAGCATCTGGCTGGCACGGTGCCAGTCCATCCGTAGTGATTGTGACTGCTTTGTCCAAAATTTAGGAGCTATGGGGGATTGTGGAATACAGCCCTCTGTGTCTCAGAGCCCTCCTCAGCAGCAGAGTTTGGGAAATAACATTTTTTAGGTCTGCAAAAGATGGCAGAGAACCTGCACAGACATTTCTCTTCAGCTGTGCCCCGCTGTGATCCAATGTCTCTGCGGGGAAAACAGCTCTTCAGAGGTGTTGGCTTTCCGTGCCCATCAAGAAATACCTCTTTGCCTCGTGTTTCTGCAGCCTCTCAGCTTTGCTGATTTTTTTATCACCCTTCTGATAAGGGTGATTAGATCTGATTTGTTTGAATTACAGCCCGGCTGCTTCCAGCTCTTACAGACACAACACGGTGCTGCGCTGGGTTCGAGCAGGGAAGTGAGGAGGGAGAGCCTTTCTCCCCCTCTGATAATAGTTAGCAGATGTGATACCATTACCAGGTCAAGGATCTGAAATCACCCAGCAGCAGGAATAACGCTGTGCTCGGCTGGCACTTGAAAGCCGTGCAGGGAAAGATGTGGCAAAGGCTGAATCATCCCGTGCTCAGCAGCAGCTCAGAGAGCTGCTCTGCAAGGTTTCACAAGCTGGGGAATATTTAAGCAGTCCCGGTTTGGTGGTTTGGCACCGGGAGCTGTTCTTTAGGTTTGGAATACACCATTAGCGATGCCTTGTGAAAAATCAAGGCTGCTCATGGCTTGTTTATTGCTGTGAGCAGTCAGTTTGTCAGTGTGTCTTGTTTTCCTGGGTGTGTGATGCCCCATTTTTTCCCCCTTTTTAGAGGCTCCTGGGCTACTAGAAAGACTTTTCCCCCTGAACCAGGTTTTGTGCAAGGTTGGTGCCCTGCTGTGAGCCACACCATGATGCACACACTATTAAAACCTGGCTTTCTGTGTTATCTGGAGCAATTTTTTTTCCCCCTAAAGTCCTTGCAGTAGCTTTCCAGGGTAGTTCAAAAAATCTGGGACAGGTCAGACAGACGACTGTGCCCTTGTGGCTTTGTCCTTTGATCTAGGGGCTGAAAATCTGAAAGAAGCCACGATTCAGCTGTGGGTTTGGTGCTGGTTTGGGCTCTGGGAGGAGCCTGACTTCTGCCTGCAGGTGCATCTTTTCTGCAGAGCTTGGCCAGGAGCATCCCTGGGTCTTGCCCTCCTCATCCCTCTGCCTTGTAATCTCCTTTCCCCAGTGACTGAAATCACAGTAGCAGATTCTTGTGGGATTGCTCTTTAGAAAAAGGCTGTGCCTTCGCTTTGGCTGGTGATCTCAGTGAGAGCAACATGCTTGAAAAGCCATTCCTGGGCTCCAAGCAGCCCTTGGAAAAAGAGCTTCCCAGGTTTCTGCCTGAAGGTGGTCATCAGATAGCAAGTGGTCACTCCCAGCACGAGGGCAGAGAGCCGCAGGAGTTTTAAGGAGAGAAATGGGTGTGCTCACAGCATGCCAGCAAAGAACAAAATACCTGGAAATACTGGGATGAGTCTTGAGGAGTTGCTCTGGGGGAAAGGTGAGTGAGTTGCATCTTTAAAGGCTTCCACGGGGAGGATGTGGCAGCTTCACCTTAACATGGAAGCGTGTATTAGGAAGGGACAACTCAACCTGGGCTGTCTTCATTGCTGCAGTGGGTGGTGGTTATGTGATCTACCACTGGCCTCATGGCAAAAATCCTGTCCATTTCTCTTTCCTCTGCTTTTTTTTTTCCTTTGCCCTCCAGCAAGGTGTCCTCTAGGTTAGGTTTAGGGTGAGAGAAGAGAAGTCCATGTATTCAACTTAATGAGTGGTTTCAGGTGAATGCAAAGCAGGGGGAGACACAAGTGTGCGTAGGTGTGTCCAGAGAGACTATAAATAAATACCATCTATTGCACTCTAGTTTGCTTTTCTCTTATGCTGGTGGCACTTTTTCTAGCCCCACAGGTGGCAAACCCTTCCACGTGATATTTGCCCATACTGAGAGCACCTGTGAACTCTCCTGCCACTGCTCTTTGCTGCCCAATGGCCACGGGAAGAAAACTGCAACTCTTGCAGTGCGCCTGCTCTCTCCCACCTCCCCCCTACATCTCCTTCCCCAGCTGATTTGACCAGGTCACTCCCCAGCTTTGATTCTTTCCTCTTACTGAAAGACCTCCCGTGGCTGCATTGTCTGGAGAGCTCTGGTGGAGGCTTCAGAGCTGTACTTCCACCTCAGCAGAGAACAGGCTCTCATTAGCAGCCCTCGGGGAGGGTGAAAATCGCTGCTGCCTTCAAAGGAGGCACGCAGGTGCCGAGCCAACTCCTGGCCCCCAGTCGGATGGAGCTGTGCTGAAGGCATCAGCAGGGTCAAAACATCAGCTGGGGAGAGCAGAAGGGGTGCAGGCATTGCTCCACGAGGCAGGAGCTGCCGTGGCTTTGTGGTTCCTGGAGACACCAGGTGTGGGTGGTGATGGTACCGATAAAAGTGCAGCAGGCCCAACTCTTGGGAGGGTTTCCATGCTCGTGCTGCTGTCAGCACTGACTGCTGGTTATCCTGAAGTTCTCCTGGGACTGCCCATGCCAGTGGCAGCTGCACCATCTGCAGAAGAAATGTACCCTCAGTTGCTGTCGAGTGAAACCGCGCTGAGGCTCAGGAGCCAAAGCCTTCGTCCCCCTCCTGACCTCCTCCTCTCTGAACACCTCTGCCAGGCCCTCTGTCTCCTCCCTCAGAGCTGCACCTCGGTGGATGAGCTCCAGATGGTTGGGTGGAACCTTGCCAAGCACGGGGGGCTATCAGCAGTGCTGGGGATGGCTGTAGGCTTCCTGCTGGGAAGTGCCTAGAGATCTGTTGGCTTCTTACTTTAGGCCCCTAAAAAAGCTCTCTCCAAGCTACTTTTGGCTTTCCCTATAGCCTAATGAGTTCTTCCCCCTTTTCCAAAAAGTCTGAGGCCAGTCAGTCCTAAACTCTCCACAGCATCTCTTTGTGTGATTCCCCTTGTCTGGAAGCGTATCCGAGGAGCGCGGTGGGGTGGAGGTAGGTTGGACCTGGGCCATCCTTTGGCTCCTGCCATGAGTGCATAAACTTTTATCTTCACAATGTTACCACTAAGGGGAGGTTAAAAAAAAAAAAAAAAAAAAGGAAACTAAACCACAAACAACTGCATTAAAATAATAATCAGAGCCTCATGGAAGCGCACAAAACCCCAGCAAACCCTCTGTGCTTTGAAACTTGAGTCTTATCTCCCCCTGTCAAGGTTAATTGTTGCTGGGTTCAAACCATGGACAAGCTTTCATTAAGGCTGGAGATGGGAGCCATGGCTGGGCCGGGTGCGTTGGAGCAGAGTTGAATTTGGTCCAGTCTGTTAAGGAGGGAGTCGCATCCGTAGCTACACAATTCCATTACAGTTGTTGGATTTAAGTCTGATCTTTAATGCTTCTGGAGTGTCTTCTTCCAGGGTTATAACCTGTGGAGCTATTTTAAAGGTGGTCACTTAATTTCTTTCCATATAACTTTATTTCTTTCTGTATCACGTTGAAGACTGGACTATTGCAGTGTGATCAGATCTGGAGAGCTCAGGAAGAACTGATAAAAGTTCCCCTAAATAAAGACCCTTCTGGTTTATGTGGTGGGGAGCAAATAGTCTGTCCTGGGAAGCAAATCCTCCTCATTTCTCAGTTAATCAACCTACCAAGAGTCAAACACTGCTGGATTTCTCTTTTTTTTTTGGACTGCTGCAGAGTTGCTGTTGCAGCCCAACCCGTGTGTTCAGGATCTCAGCTCTTCTGGTTGTGGTTGTTGCTGCTGCAGCTCATGTTCTTCTAAAGGGATGCCGGAGGAGAAGGGCTCCTAAGAGCATTAACAATTAAAAAAACCACATCCCAGCATTAAAAATACATTAATGAAAAAGGCATAATGAGTACTGGAAATAGTTTTATACCTCTTTGAACTAGAAAATATAAATATACATCTATTAGCTCCCACTACCGCCCACAGAGTCATGGCTAGATTAATTTGGGAGACAGTTTTTCACACACAAGCGTGTTGGGATTGTGGTTCTGCTTGGGTAAACCACAGAAACTGTTCAATGCCTCAATCTGCTCAACCTTGAAAGGGTTGTCTTCACCTCTGCTCTGTTTCCTGGGATGCTCAAGCAAAAAAGGAGGCTGAGGAGATATTGGATGAAAAGAAAATGAATTTATTTTCTCTCTTTCAGCCATTTTTATGAGACAGGTGAGAGAGTTGCTTGTGCCAGTGCTGGAATCTTTCCTGGTGTTTGTGTTAAACAAGCAATAGGGAAAACAAGCTTATTTTGGAAGTAACAGTGGTGAGTTTTTGTTGTTGTTGGGGCTTTTTTTTCAATTTTCATGACTTTTATCAAAACTCTACAAATTTCTAATACCAAGCAAAACTCGTTAATTCCTCTCCAAACTGCTTTCTCCCAACTGCACAGTGACTTTGTAAAGCATCTCTGCAAGTGGCGATTTTGTAGGGCTGAGCCTTCGGTGGTTTCTGGGTTCTCCTGGTGTAAAGCAGGGGAGCCGTGGAGCTCCGGGATGTGCAGCCACTGACTGCCAATGCCTCGAAGGAGCCTGTGTCCCAAAAAAGAGTCCAAAGTGCTGCAGGATCGGCTGTGCAGGATTCCTCCTTGGCTGTTTTGACACAAGGACCCCTCAGCCACGGCTAACGGGATGTGGCCAGCCGTGACTTGACATGATTGCTTAGCATTCCATCCCCACCTTTCCCCCAGCCCGCTTCTTTCCTGTGGCTTGTTTTCATTTCCTTGCTAATTCAAGCATGTCTGATGTTAGCAGGAGGAATTTTTGTGTGGTGCATAGGTCAGGGAGAGCTGACTGAGACTGGATTTTACAGGTGACGTTCACGTTTAGAGGTGGGGGAGCAGGACAACAGAAAGGTCACGGAGATGGGAGCTGTGAGAGTTGCTGTTGTGCTTGGTGGGGAGGCCTGGGAAGGGGAATGCAGTGGTGGAAATGAGGTTAAAACACCTGTAAATGGGTTTTGTCCGTGGGGATTTGTGTTACTTTCTGCCGTTGGAGACGCAGGAGCGCCTGCTCCCTCTCCGTGGTCACCACCCCCTGGCACTGTGTGCCCTCACGTGCCATCCTTGGCCAGCACAGAAATGCTGGTGATAAGCAGGTGTCCCTTGCTGGCATGTGGGAAGAAGAGTCTGCTTTCCTCGGGAATGCTTCCCCCAAAAACTGCTGCAGCCTTTTTGTGGGGCTCAGCCCGTCCCCTGTTGCTGTGGCTGACAGAAACCAGACTCCTCACTTTTGTGTGGACTCTATCCACCAGCAACCAGCTGGTGCTGGTATTTGATATCAGCTGGGAAAGCCATCAGGAAGCTCTGATTGTTCTTTTTTCCTTTCCTTTTTTTGAAATTTCCATCACCTTCTCAGGCTCGCTCCCCACTCTCTGCTTGGTCTGTGTGGTTCACTCACTTCCACGTGCTCCAGCAGGGATCCACACAGTGCCAAGCTGTAGCAACATCCCTGATGTGTTTCACCTTGGGCAGTCTGAACTTGGCAGCATTTCTGTCAAACTGGAGAAAAAAAGCTCTGGAAGAGGCATTTTTTTTCCCAGTCAAATGCATTTCTGTGCCTGAAAGTGGGTACATGTACAATTTATTAAAAGCAATCCTTAGAAAGCTACAAGCTGTAGCTTTAAAATTTCTTGTGTGTTTATTTTTATAAAAAAAAGAAGAAAAAAAATCCCATGTTTTCTTCATTAATGGATGGTATTTACTTTAAGTACAGCAGAAATCTGATGTTGAGCTTCAAACTAAGTAAATCTCCATTTATTACAACCCTAAGTGCCTCCGTTTCCAGATTTTTTCACGGTACATTTAGGCTCCGTGTTGGAGAAGTCAAGGCTGAGCAGCCTGAGCTCTGATCCAGCAGGAAGGGATCTAACAGTGGGGCTGACTTTTGGGCTGCATTAAAGGCTGGTGCCACGGTGGGGTGTGAAGAGCCTTTCATGTGGCCACAGGAGGACCCTTCAGAGGCAAGCCTGTGTGGAGGAAAATGTGGGAGCAGGGCAAAGACAGGGATCCAGCCCGTTAGAGGCACCAGATAAGGTTTCACTTCTGGGGGCTGATTCCTGGGCTCTGAAGCAAGCAAAGCCTGACTTTTGATTTTGCTCATTTGGTTTTGCCTTTTCTGGAAATGGGTTGCTTTATCAAGCAGTGCTGGAAGCCTCGAAAATCTTGGTTTGCAAGAGGACACTTGAGCAGTTTTTGAGAGATTTCAGTGTCAAATCCAGTCAGCTGAGGAAGGACCCTCTTACCACCAGTGTCTCCAGTTTATTACCAGTCTCTGAGTGGTGAAGTTTGAAGGAGAGGTGGCACTTCCCACCAATTGTGCTTCCTCAGCTTTGTATCCAGCTCAGTGCGACCACGAGCCTTGCAGGCAGATAATTAGCAGATAATTGTCCCCTTCTGCAATCAGGTGAAGCCTTTGGACTTGCCTTTGATTTTGTCCAGTGAGTACTGAAAGGCTTTCTCTCCTCTCCAGAGGTGCTTAATTCCCAAGGATCTCAAGCTGAGATAGGTTAATAGCAACAGTGAAAATCCTGGTGCTGGATTAAGGTGGGTGCCCCATTTTTAGAAGAGGGGAAAGCAATTGCTCCCCACCAGCACAGGCTCTGTCAGGCCTTTTTGCAATATTCTAGTGCTGGTATTACATTAACTAGAACTGGAAATAAGGAAGCCAAGAGTTAGTCCAGCAAAAGGTGAAACCACTCCAACCAAAACCTCCAGAAGGCATTGACATCTCCCCGCCCCTTCCAGTGTTTAAAATGTCCACGAGACTTCTGTGGGCTTTGGAAAAATGTGTTAGGAAAGGAGCAGATGGCACAGGTGATGGTCCTGAGGAGTTCTGCCATCTTCCCCTCCTGGAATAATGAGGCCTGTTCCTAAATAAATCACATTCAATTCCACACCTTGTTCCCAGGCAAAACCACCCCAGAGTGATAGGCATTAGCATAAGCAAAGCTAATTCCCTAACTTATCTCCAGCGTGCCGTATAATTGATTTCATCAAATAAAATCTGCCTAATAAAGCTCTGGAAGTGAAGGGAAAGCTGCAACTTAATTGCAGTTCAGCCAAGAATCAATTCCTCATCTTGTTTTCTGACACAATTCTTGTGTGTTGGTGAGGACCAGAAAAAAATGGACATTTTACAAATATTTCTATCCTCTGGATCACTGACGTTTTATATCCAGACTGAAAATGAAAGGAAATTTTGCAGATTGGCTGAGTCATAGTAAGGAAATGTCTGGGTCAAAATGTCCAGCAATGAAGAGCTTTATCCCTCCATAAAGCTAAATATGAATTTTACCTGTAAATTTGTATTTTATTTCATCCTGTTGCTTCCCCTGAAAAAAGAGGGAAAAAGGGATTAAGACTAACTTATTTTATGGTGTCTTCATTTCAGAGACACAATAAAAATGTAAAGCACAGTAAGAAGTTACAAGCTCAGTCCTCATTTATTGAGTGAAGATATTTAGGAAATATTTTGAATAGAACGTCTGCAGTGAAATCCTGCAGTCATTCAGGCTGAGAGATATTCAGCTTTTCTTTGTGTTCAGTTTGGAATTAAGTGTCATATCCAGAAGGAAAAAAAAATGAAGGATTGGACCATGTTTATCCCACATTTTCTGGGATGCCTGGGTAGCTGGAGGAGTGGTGGATGGTCTGGGTGAGCAGGTGCTGCATGGGCATAAATTGCCTGTGGAAATAAATGTTGAAGGAGTCCAGCGCAGCCAAAATGCAAGATGTAGGGTTTTGTTTTCTTTTTTTTTCTCAAGATGGAACTGTTTTCCTTTTGGGTGCTTATTTTAGGAATAGCTCAGATCTCTCCAGTGGGATTGTCAGCTGCAACTTCTGAAAGCTTTAGTTCTTCACCTTGTCTCAATTTGTTGCTGCTTTTCATGACCAGAGAAAATGCAGGAGACGTTTTGGCCACGTAAGAAGCCTTAAGCTCTTCAGAGGAAGATTCTGAGGGGAGTGGTGAAGTGACAACTCCTGTCTCCTGTCCTTAATCTTGTCAGCCTTGGGATTTCAGCATAGGCTAATGGAATGGGAGCATCATCTTGATTCAGAGTTCCTATCCAGGTGGGTTGAACACGCCAGATGCAGCAGCCTGGGTTCAGCAGGGATTATTTAAAGCAGTCATAACATTGCAGGCTTTTTATTTTGGGCATGCCCCACGTTTGTCTTCAAGCTGAGAGGCTGCAGAGATCAGAGAGGGTCAGGAATGGATGGAGAAGGAAAAAGGAGTGTACTATCCAGAGCCTTGAATTTCCCTCCTCCACCATCCACGCAGAGCAGGGCTTTACCAGAGATACCTCTCCTTACTTCCTCTGTTTGCACAGCTGGGTTTGAAGCACGTACATGGAGAACAAATATTATCCCTATCCATCCTCCCCCTGGTATTCTTTGTGCGCAGGATCAGCTCGCAGCCCGTGCCTCGAATCCCGCAAGACGCCGGAGCCACCCTGAGAAACATCGCCTTGAAACACTCCGTTCCCCAGGCCAGCCACCAGGACACTGGGAATGGGGGCTGGAAGGTACCTCGAGCCAGGCTGTGGATCCTGAGAGAGGCTTCAGTCTGCGGGGAGGAACAGCGAGGTGTGACAGGGCTGGCTTTGTGCAGCTCATTACGCTCCCGTCGCCAATTTCTAAACGGAAGTCCTGGCGCTGAGACAGACCAGGTTTGCTTTTACTAAAAACAGAGGGGTGGATTTTTTATTTTTCTTGTACCAAAGTATGTAACTTTAGATGGCCATCTCTGTGCCTGGTCACCTCTGAGATTTTTTTTATTTTTTTTTTTTCCACTGACATTCACCTTGATAATCTACAAAGAGGTAAAAACTACAGTGGCTTGCTGTGTCTTGACTAGTATCTTGCTTTGATAGAAATCCTCAAGGTAAAAAAAACACCTTGTGCAGCGAAAGCAAAGGCTGAAGTGGCTTTCATGAGGCAGGCTTAGTTCCCCCGGAGGACTGACATCCCCATTTTTGAGGCCTAATTGCATGAAGTCTCCTGTGATAATTTCTTAGACAGCGATGAAAAGCAGCTGGAGCCAGCCTCTGGCATTGAGGGGTACGAGCCCAGCGGGTCGGAGCAGCGTCTTCATAGGGCAACAAAGAGATCCAAAGCCTTGGACAACAGCGATCCTGTCGGATGTGGTTAAAGCCTTTCTTCATCCATTGCTAACACGGATCCCTGGGGCTGATCAATATTAAAATGCTTCCCTGGAAGGTGTGTTTCCTGTGCAATTCGGGACGATATTGTGACGATAAAGGAGTGCTTTTGTATTAAGTGATTGTTGGTTTGGAGCGGAGGCAGTGTTCTTAAGAGTCC
This sequence comes from Cnemophilus loriae, assembly GCA_013397755.1. NCBI lineage: Eukaryota > Metazoa > Chordata > Aves > Passeriformes > Corvidae > Cnemophilus > Cnemophilus loriae. Next base: position 586,329 of record VZTF01000158.1, read on the forward strand.
TCACTCAGTCTGACACGGGGCTGATGACATCAGCCTGGCCACACAGGGTGATGGCAAGGACCCATCAGCAGCACCTGCCTTTGTGTGGAGGGACCACAAACCAGGCTCCCTGCAGCAGGAACATGAAGGTTTTGTGTTGCTGGCTCCCCTTTTCCACTCCATATTTCAGGATCGGGCGAGGCTGTGCTTGCTCCCTGTGTGTTATCCGGCTTCCAGCCTTGCCCTTCCTTGCTTTCCCAGCGATACAACGTCCCAACCCCCCGGGCTCAGCTCCTGTAGCAGTGTGTGGGGTATTGATTTCTGTTCCACAGAACGATAGCCTTCAAAGGATGGCTGGGCATAATGAGCTGGGCAGCTGCCAATAGCTCCGTGTCACCGGCAGCTTGTGACTCTCCGTGTGTCAAAGCTTTGCTGCCCCTCAGTACTTCAGATGGCTTTGTGTCTGCGAGAGCAGGCACAATGTCTCAGCTTCTTGGGGTGCGCCTACATCTTCTGAACCCTTTTTGAAGCTGTTTCTGCATTTGATTTGGCAGCCGAAAGCCCACAGAAGGGAAGAACATAGGTTTGGAGGCATGCAACCCCTGCGTTTAACTTGGACATCACAGCCCCCTCGTAAACCCTAAGGAACAAGCAGTTTTGAAAGCCCTCTGCAGTACTGATTTATCATTTTCTGCAGCATCAGCATCGCTTTGAAGAACAAGGGGCTTTGTAATGTGGTTTGTACATTATTTCTATAAGCATCTAAATGCCTCATGGGAGTGCGCGATCGCTCAAGATGCTCCATAATTTATTCTTTCTCATGTTTTTCAGCTGTGCAGTAAAACATTCGTGAATATCCAGGAATGAGGGCCCTTACAGATGGCACTGACATGCACCAGGCTCACATGAAAACCCTCGCACCACCTGCGGGAAGGAGAAAAGGAAGGTAGGAAGGAGTCTCAGAATTTCCTGAACCTATGCGGTGAGTTCGAAACTCCTGAAAAGGTTTTAAACACGGTCATTTTGCTTTTTGAATCCTCTTCCTGGGGCCCCCAGTCTGACTCTCAGTAGTGTTGTTGCTGTCTAAGTGCTTGACAGGCTGGTTGATGTTGAGCTGGTAGCATCAGGTCCTACAGGATTCCAAAAGCAGCTGCCCCAAAGTGTGAAGTTCCACTTGACACTCAGAGAAGACCTCAATGACCAAATGTCTGCAAGGGATTACAAGCCTCACTTGCCTCTTGCTGGTGAGAGCAGGCTTATGTCATCCCAGATACTTTTTGAGAGTAAATAAATGGCTTTGTTTTACATTATTTGAGAGAAGCCCAACAGGAAATTTGCTCTGTTGACTTCAATGACCTCGAAAACACTCGTAGCCATTTAATCTGGCTCATTCGAGTTCTGTGTGGATTTGTTATGGGGATGGAAACGCTGGTTGAAATCTTACAAAGGTAAGTTTTTCTTGAGTGGGAAGGCCAAGAGACTGCAGTTCAGTGAGTAAACAGAGAGAAATAGTCTTTATTTCTGGCTCCGCATTGGGATTTCTAGCTCACTGCTCCTCCAGGCTGAATGCCAGCGAATCCTTGAAGGTAAGGCAGGGCGTGGTGGTCTTTTGACAAAACAAGTCTTGAGGGGTTGAGATACCATCAGCATATCCCTGTCTGCTTAAATTAGCTGATGCAGAACTAACAGTGGTCGTATGACTCAGGGGATAAAGTAAATACCAGTCACTGCTGAATGCTGATCTCTGGAGCATGGGAATTGTTTGTGGCGTGCTGACCTGCCCTGAACTCCTGGGCAATCCCAGGAGTTATTGATACTTATAGCCCAAACACAGTGAGCAGCACCTTTTGCTCTGTGCAAACACACTGTGGGACCAGTGCTGAGTCCCAGGGTCCGCCCTAAATCCATCCTTGGTTTGCTCTGACTTCCCAACATGTCCAAGGCACAAGGAGCTGTTCTGGAGCAACTGGTCGTGGGCACCAGATGTTGGCCCTACCATGGCCGGCCATCCCTGCTACCCAAACACCTGTCTGTGCTAAGTACTCCATGCCCAGATCCTGAAGGATGAACCAAAATGTCTTGGTAGACTGGGAAAGCCCCGAAAGTGTGTGTAATGTCTGTTTTGCAAGACTGATCATCATGTGTGGGCCTCTTGCTCAACAATGAACTGCTCAGTGAAGGTCTTGCAGAGCAATTGGAAGTGCCTTTTGCCCTCTCCTTCATCCATCTGGCCATTAATAGCTTGCTGGGGGATCCAGAGGATTTAGAGGGACTGGCAGAAGTGGCAGCTGGCCTGGTGGCAATCCTGGTGTCTCCTGGTTCCCTGTAATAATCCATAAATTACCCTCCCTCACTTCTGGAGCCAGCGGTGGGTGTGTGCTGGTTACAGCGCTGTGCTTGACTCATCACTGCAGCTTGGCCTCAAAACCAAACGTATCCTTTTCTTTTTCGTGTCAAGAACATGATTAAGTCCTCCTGTTTCTGTGCAAGAGCCTGGAGCAGCTGCCTCCGTTCTCCTCTGGCTGGACTGTGTTTCTCAGGATACAGGAGGGATGCCAAGGAAGCAATGTCTCTCCTGGGAGAAGGTTGGATGAATCATGTTAAGGGAGCTCCAGCAGAAAGTTTCACCCACAAAGGGTGGGGAACAGCAGCTGATCTAGACCAAACGATGACTTAACCTTGAAAATTAAGACGTCGTTCCTTCGATTTTTGTCCTGCTGGAAAACTGAAAATATTTCCATGACAATATTTCTGCAAAACCCAACTCTTTTTTTGGCAGAAAACCTTTCTTCTGCCCAAAGTCTGCCTGTTGGAAAGCTCCCCACCAGCTCTACTGGTGGGCTGGGAATTTTCCAGGACTAGCCTGAAGTTTCAATCAAGGCGTTGTTTGAGGGTTTTTTGGTTTGTTTATTTGTTTGCTTTTAAGGCAGCCAAGCAAAACAACTGCTGGCAAGAACTTTAGTACCTGATTCATCCCTATAAAATTCCCTGCAAAGTGAGAAGGCATTTGCTTTTAAAACTGAATTTCCTCTGCTACTCCAAGTAAGAGTTAATAAAGGACTTAGAGGTGTTTGTTTCATTTTGGGTGCCTAATCGGTTCTCAATTTGTTTCAGATGAGCCATGTTAAATTTATCCCATGACCCTGTAATTACAATCTGTCTTTCCATCCCTTAAATAGCCACTCTGTCTTTTCAAGCATTATTTTGGTTCACCTTCCTGGCATGCAGTTTTAAGTAAATATTTTAAGCTCCGAGGAGCGTGGTTCTCTGCTTTCCGCTCTCCTGGCTTCCTTGAGGACAGCAAGGGCTCCACCAGTTTCCACTGATGGGCTTCAGATCAGCTCCAGATTTCTTTCTGGCCTTTCATTCTGGTGGAGGACACCTTTTTTGGCTGTTTAGAGAGTGGAAAGGAGCCTCGGGGAATTTCCTTTTTCTCCCTGACAGTGGAAAACAGGCACTTTCTTTATCTTTTATGCCTTGGTTCTGCTGAAAGGTGCCGGAGCAGACCTTGGGAAGGGAAAGTCCTGCAGAAGGAGGAGAGGATGAGCCCATCCTTCCTGGAAAGGGTGGAGCAGGATGGCCTCTGGCTCTTCAGGACGTCGTGGAACACCACCCATCAGATCCTGGGGATGACTTCAGACCGGCTTGAGGATGGAACACCACCAAGGAATGACATTTGACTTGGATTTTTAAAGTTCTGGGCAGAGTCTCTGCTCCGGGTCTGGTTGGTAACTGAGTTCATAACTTTGGCTTTCATTGCTTGGCCACAGGTTTCTTTGTGTGCTTTGAAATGTGACTGTCCATGAGGTGGTACTGGAGTTTTTCCCACCTCCTTCCCCTTAGTGACTTCCCTTTCTTGCATTTCTTGGGCTCCGTGCTTTATTGCACGGGTCAGGAAAGATGGAGTAGAAATAGCCACAGCTTTACATTGAAGACTGCTGCATTAAAAAGAGCTTCTTAACTCCCTCTTTGTCAGGCTCATGATACTAAAATCAACAAATCTCCCTCTTTTCCAACTGGTTTTATTGGTGTGAGCTGTGCAGAAAGGACTCACATGCTGTGACTGGCACCTGAGCAGAGAAGGGGCAGGTCATGGATAAAGACTGGGTAGGTCTTCTCGCTGGGACCTCTCCTGATGGCTGGAAAATCTCCAGGGCTGGTTTTCCTTACATTTGTGCTGTTCTAAGTGGAACTGACTTATAAAAAGGAGTGTTAAGATGGTCCTGCAAACACGGAGGGGCTGAGAAGTTCAGCTACTGTGATGATGGGTAATTTTTGGGAAGGAAAGATGTGTCCATTAAAAAATGCTTGAGTTTCCATGTGTATAATGCCCAGACCTGCCTCAGCAGAGCAAATTCTCACAGGCTAAGTGAGAAGTGATTTTACAAGGACATGTAGGACAGGACAGTGGGAATGGCTTCCCACTGCCAGAGGGCGGGGTTAGATGGGATATTGAGAAGGAATCCTTCCTTGTGAGGGTGGGGAGGCCCTGGCACAGGGTGCCCAGAGAAGCTGTGGCTGCCCCTGGATCCCTGGCAGTGTCCAAAGCCAGGCTGGACAGGGCTTGGAGCAACCTGGGATAGGGGAAGGTGTCCCTGCCCATGGCAGGGGGTGGGACTGGATGGGCTTTAAGGTCCCTTCCAACTATTCCATGATAGTCCCAGAGCTCTCCAAGATGAGCAGTGGCAACTACCTGCAAAGCCCCTGTGGAGAGACTGATCTGTGCCTTTCTTCTGTCTGAAGGAGAGACACGTAAAGCCCTTCCCAGCACTGGTTTCTGTGAGATGGCATTGCCTGGCTGTGAATATTCATGTGCAGCTTGTTTCTGCAGCAAAAGTGTGAGCAGGGCTGTGGTGCTGCTAATTGCAAGTGAAAGTGTTAATTTTCACACAGTTGTAAAAGAAATCCCAATTCGTGAAGATTTCGCTTGAGTCAGGGGTGAAGTTCCTGTCACTTTTAAAGGGTGCAGATGGGAAGTGCTGAGTTGGAATATTCAGCCCCTCTTAAAATACTTTATTCCATCAGAAAGATTCCCAGGCTCTCTCAGCATGTTACTTTGTCAAACTCACCTTTTTTTTTCCCTGAGAGAGGCTGGAGTCTTGACTTATTATTCAGCTTTCTATCGCAGCTTTGTTTAGTGGAGTTTATACATTCTTAGATCAAACATTATACAATCTGACCAGGAATCGTGCAATCACAGTGGGAGATGGGAAGAAACAGCATAATTTATTCTATAAACAAAGGCATCATCCACATTAAAGTCCAAGCTGGTTAATAAAATGGGTTTTAATGCAATAAAAAAAATAAATATGCAGCTTTCCCTGAGCTGTGTTTAGAAATAGTTGCACTCAAATGAGGAATGTGGCACTCATGTCTTCCCCCAGAGGCTGCCTTCATCTCCTGAAAGCAGCTACCCTGGCTGGTTTTGTCTGGGAAGGCTGGAGGGATTTGACCAGCTCCTTATTGTAAAATGGAGTGGATAATGAATGCCAGCAGAAGGACTAAACTCCGTTTAATACTTATCCGGAGATGAACCAGCTGCTCTGGGTTGGAAACGCGCTGAGGAGAGCTCTGAGGAGGCTTAGCAGGGACAGAAGAAGGTGATGTCCAAGCATCACTAGATGTTGTCGTTACCCACAGCTTGTTCTGGAGGTTGCATTCATTAGATCCTTGTGGGACGGCTTTGCTGTTAAAGTTGGAACTTTGGGAAAATGTCCAAATTACTGCACTTGGGCTGCTGGGTGGGCAGAGGATCCTCCCGAGTGTTTGCTGCACAACCAGCCTCGTTGAGGAGCTGGAAAATTTACTGAGTGGGGTTTGTGTTGTGGGCAAAGAGCTGGTGGATCAAGCTGCTGCTTCTGGGTCTGAGCCCTGGGAAGGAGGAGAGCTGGGGGGACGCCCACTTTTGTCTGAGGATGTATTGCGGTGTGGGTAGGGAGCAGCTCTCGGGCTCCCTGCAGCACCGATCTGGGAATGATCAAAATTTGCTTTATCCAACAAACATTTTAACAGCTCCTGGAAGAGGAGAAAGGCTAACTCCAGTGAAGGTAGTGGTACAGTGAGCCAGGAGAAGATTTCATCCTGGAGCTGCAGTGAGTGTAACCTGGACTGTAAACGAAAAGCTGCTGAGTTATTACACACACGTGCACACAGCAGAGCTCAGAGCTCGGCCACTGCGACCTTTCCTTGGGGATCCATATAAAACACCTCTCACAAAAGCTGCCCTGTGTGCAAGCAGAGGAACTCCTGCTAGTGACGTTAAAAATGGTAAAAAAAAAATAAAATCCCACAACCCCTTTTTCACATGCATCCAAGTGGTGTAACTCTTATCTTGCTGCCAGTCAGCTGGAGATACCAGCGCAGCGAAACAGCACACACCATATGGGACACTAAAAATGCTGCCTGGGAAGCGCTTTTCAGTCGCTGCTCTGAATTGTGCCAATGTAAAAAATGTCCCCTTTGTCGTGGTGGTGAATGAATCTTCTTGTTCCCCTTCTTCCTTGGATTTATGTTAACCCTGGCTTTCAGCCGAGTTTGATCTGCTCACTTTATTGTATTGCAAACAGTAGTCAATGGCTCTTCAGCTCGAGATCGCCTGGATTTATTTTCAGGTCAAGTCAACTCTCCTTGACCCAAGTCTGAACCAAAATACATTCCCAGAAGATTCCCCCACAGGATATGGGATCCAAAGACAGAGTGACATTGTAATGAGTTCAAGGTTTCGGCTCAGTACAACAGAGCCCCTGTTGGTGCAGGGAAGGCACTGAGCAATCCTTATTTCAGCAGATTTTGTCACCCATCAGTCACTTCCCTTCACTGAGCAGTGTCACACCACGCAATCCCAGGATGGTTTGGGTTGGAAGGGACCTTAAAGCTCATCTTGTTCCACCCCCCTGCCATAAGCAGGGACATCTTCTACTAGACCAGGCTGCTCCAAGCCCCAACACACTGCTGGTGTTCGTGGTCTGCAGGGAAGCCAGCCCTCATGGATGTGTTTGCATGAAATTTGCTGTGCAGACTCTAAGCAACTGCTGAGATGTTCTGCATTCTTTTACTTATTTTTTTTTTTTAAGGAAAATTGGGATGTCTTTTGGGAACTGCCTGGCACAGAGGCAGAACCAACTGATACTGTGTCATGAAGTGTAAAACACTGCTTTGAAGATTTGGGACAAAACTGGAATGAACTCATGGATTTAGCCTGGGTGATAAATCTTCCTTCAAAATAAGGCAGCCTTATGTTTGGTACAAAAGACTGTTTATTTCTTCTATGGAAAAAAAAAAAAAGAAAAGAAATGGTGTAATCAGCTAGGATTAACTTTCCAGGGGCCCTGGACAGAAGCTAAAGCCCAGACTGCCTCCTTCTCATGCTCACATTGGATAATTTGAGTAGTCTAAAACCTCTCTGGCCTTCCTATGGTTTTGGGCTATGAGCTGCTGCCAGTGTGCCTGGAACCTAAAGCCACCGCTAAGGACCTCAGCAAGAGAAATTGAATGTCCAGGTGTTTGGCTGGTATAAACTGCCTGTTTCAACTGGAAGCTTGGCCCGGGAGTGGAAAAAAATGGGGCCTTATTCCTGTTTTTCATCTCAAGGAGGTATTGAATCCACATGGCAAATACACAACTAAGGTCCAGCTGACTTAATGCTGCATTAGGAGTCTTTGTGGTTCAGGTGCGCTGCCTTTGTTGTTCTGCCTGCTCGTGGTTAATGTTTCATCAGCCCTTTTTTATTTTATCTGCTCGTGTAATTACTGAGGAACAGCCCCGTGTGCTGTTTTGGTGATGCTTCAGATTTCACACCTCATTGGGATGGATGCTGGGAAAGCTGTCAGTGAGACAGCCGGGCAAAGGGAAGGAGGAGAGCAGGAAGTCCTGCAGGAGCTTGTATGTGTGAGCTCTCTTGGGCAGAGTGGTCTGTGCAGTCTGAGTGATAAGCAAATCCCATCTTCTCTGATGGGTCAGGTTGGGTTATCTGTGTCCGAGCTGGCTGAGAGTGTGACGGGGTCAAACAGGCATCGATTGTTTTATGGCGCGAGAGCCGCTCAGCGGTCCCTGTTATCTTGTGAGGGAGCTTAAGCTGTCCTCTCCCCCTGTTCCACTGGAATAAACTCCTCTGCATGGTGAGTTAGCACAGGGGAAGGCCATGGGCACGAGCAGTTACTGCACACTGAGTTGTGTGTTTGCTGAAAACCTTCCTGTAGCTGTTCTGTGAGGTTTTTTCTGCAATCCACAGGTTTCTCCTGGAAAAGATGCGCTCCAGGAGACAGGTAAGGAGGAAAAAAGGGAGCAGGGATGCTGCTGTTTCAAAGGAACATGAGACTGATGTGGTCAGGAGACAGGTGGGAGGCCAAAGGTGGAGTGTGACCACACCTGTGGAAGGGGCCTTCGTGAGGAGACCTTACTGTGTGCAAGGTGTCTGCCAGGAAAGGTGTCTCAAGGGAGGCAGGGGTTGATCTGCCTCCATATGATCCAATTTAGGCAGGAGGTGGGGCTGGATCTGCAGCAGGAGCATGTGGCACATGCCACTGGAGCCTCCTGGAGAATGCAGAGCAGGCATGTAGAGAGCCTAGGCTGGGAAGCAGCTGGAGCAGGGCTTTGGAGAGCCCATGTTTTGCAGTTGGCTATTGAGTTCTCCCCAAATCCTGAGCGTCTGGCTGGACTGAGAGCCAGGAGAGCTCGGCCTTTTCCACTGCTGAGCCAGAAGCAATCCAGAAGGAGATGACCAGACAGTTCCCAAGCACCAAACATCAAACGAAAGCAGCCGTAATGTCTTTGTCTTCTCACCTGTTTGCTGGTGGGCAAACAGTGACTGTTCGCAGTAAAAAATTACCCTTCGTGTCCACTTACTTAACATTTTCAAGGAGCTGTGGCTAAATGGAGGTGACCTTCACTCTCAGCTCCCATGCACGGGCTTAGCTCCAAGAACTGCAGTCAAACTACGCTGACTTTCAGCAGCTGGGACTTGGGCCCTGCGTTTAATGTCCCTTCCTCGGTGCTCATGCACTCGGTTTTCCTTGCCAAGATTATATTTGCTTTCCTTCCTCAAGGACTGCTCTAAATATCAGACTTTAAAACAATATATATTTTTCCCCTGCAGAGAACAATATGATATGCCACCGTTGAATTAATATGTCCATGAGAAGTGAATATAATCTCCCCAGTAGACCCCCTTTCCAAAAGATTTATGATTTAATGAATTTTTTATTTCTTACCCGCCTGTAACATTCAGTTGTTTTACACCTAGCAGGGCTCTTTCCCATGGAAGCAACCGAAGGTGGGTGGGATCCCATCATCCTAATTCCAGCTCCTTGCTTTCCTCTCTCTGTCCCCAGCCTGCCACTTGCTGCTGATGCAGATTTCCATAGCATGGCTCCTGTCAAAACCTACCCTGGCCATGTTCATGTCTCGCTGCTAATCTGAGAGTGCGCCATGAGGACAGGAGAAGTTTATGAATAAGGTCTATGTAAAAATCAATGTCTCTGAAAAAATCTTCTCTGCTGCCTGCTTAGCTGCTCCAGGCAGGATTTCTGGCTCAGGGTTTGATTTTATCCTTCTCATGGTCACATTCTGGCACGCTCTCAAACAAATGGCAGTAATGCCTCTGACAGCAGATTATGAAGCAGCAAATAACATCCATTGGTAACACCTTTAGTTAGTGGAGAGAGTAAGATGGAAATGAACTGTGAAGGAGAGACCCATCTACTATAATTACTGGCTACACAGGTCATATTCCTAATTCCACCAGCCATTGATTTCTCCTGAAAGCTCTCATCATGTTGAAAATAGCAGATTGATTGCTCTGCCAGCCGTTTCCTCACTGGATCCTGCTGGGATGCACGCCGTATTACTGCTTGGCTTTGGGAAAGCTTGCTGGGATCGACAGAAAATGCCCTGCCATGCAGGTGGACAAGACCTTAAACCTTTCTCCTGCTGTGTCTCACTCTCCTTCATCCTTGGAGGTGTCCAAGGAACGCCTGGACGTGGCACTCAGTGCTCTGGGCTGGGTGACAAGGTGGGGATCGGGCACAGGTTGGACTTGAAGATCTTGGAAGCGTCTTCCAACCTAAACGATTCTGTGATCCTGTCTTTGGGCGGACAAAGCCAGAGAATGGTTAAAATCCTGGGTGGCCCAGCTGAAGGAGGCCACGTGAAGCACTGTGTGCTCTGAGTTGTCTCTCTGAATCAGAGCTGTTCACCGTCACTTGTCAGGAGGCGAGAGCTGACGGCAGCGTCCCCGGGCCGGACAGGGCCTGGAAAACACACATCTCTCCCGGCAGCTTTTCACAAGGCTTTCGGCGTGTGCTGCCTCAAACCACAGATGCTGGAGGCCTGTGACAGCCCAAGGAGCTCAGCTTTACGCTCGAAAATCTTCCTCTTCAATTTGGTCCTTATTGTTGTGGTGCTGAAGCTGAAAATGCAGCCTTGGAGCTGCAGCAGAGATGGAAACCAGCCCCCAAGTGGCCTTTTGCAATAAAAATATAATATCTCATGAACCTTTGAACTAACAGGTGGGTGGCGTGGAGGAGGAAGGGAAGTCCTGAGCTGTGATTTCTCTTTTATTGCTTGGTTTAGTGGTTTAGGCTAGGCTAGGGGAAGCAGGAGCCTTGCCCAGGGATGGGTTGCGGTTGCCCTGGCAGCCTCTCCATGCACTTCTCTTCCTTTTTTCTCCACTTTTAAGAGGTCAGCTTCCTTCTGCCACAGTTTCCCTAGCGCTGGCTTTCCCACCCCCTGAGCAGCTTCTTCAGCTTGGGGCACCTCCGGCTCGCTCCATCCTTGTGCAGAGGAGGACTCTGGTTTCCTGGAGCTGCCTGTGAGCACAAGAACCTTTCCTGCCCTGCAGTGGGAGGCTGCTTCTCCCTGCTCTCTTCCGCTCGCTTTCCTCACTGTGCGTCTGTTCCAGACCGAGACAGGACGGAGCTGGACAGGAGACCTGCCCTGGGGCATCCCTGAGGCTGCTTGAGGCACGGCTTGGCATTAAATGACCTGATTGTTTGCTGCTGCTAGGGGAAGTGAGGCCGGGCAGCACCGACGTCGCTGCCTGCTGGAAACGCGCCGCTCGTTTCCTTTCTGCTGCCGTTTCAGAGGTGACTCCTGATGCAGTCATCTGTTTATTCCTTTTTGTTAGAGCAGGGGCTCGTTCCTCCATCCATCATCCCAGCGATGCAGCGAGGAACGTGACCGGGAGAGGACAGAGGACTGGTTGTCTTGGCAGAGGGAGGAAGCTCGGCTTCACCTTCGGACACTTCATGGATCACAGCCTGGCTTCCTCCAGGGCTGTCCCGGGCTCTGTCGTGGCCGGGTGGGTGTTCACGCTCCTGGCACTGTTCTCTGTCTGTGCGTGAGGCTGCTCCCACATCCCTCCTGCTGCACGCAAATCCTCTCTTGTGCAATTGGAGAAATGTTTCCCTTTGTCCCATTCTGATACTTGCTGCGTAATCAAAATGCTCCCCCCACCCAATACAATCTGCACTTTGCCTTCTTGGCCTTCTCTCTCACACTCAAACCCACGTCTTCCCAGCACTCGAAGCCGCCAACTTCAGTTTTTTATTTTTTATTTTTAATTTCTCTGTTGATTTGAGTAGGCAGGGCTGGGTGTCAGCTTCCATCTGCCTCCCAGCTGGAAAGGGAAGCCTTAAGAGAAAGGGAGGGTGCTTTCAGCCTGTGTTCCCAAAGTCAATAGGGAAAGGCTGTGAGGACTGGGAGAAATTCAGGACTTTTTCTCTCCCCTACCCCCATTAGTAAAAACTTGTGCTTTTGGAGGAAAAAAAGAACATATTGGTGTAGTTCAGGCAGTTAAACAAAATATAAATGCAAACCAAAGCATTTATAAAAATAATGATCTGGCTTTCAGATCTGCATTTTGCCCAACTCCGACATGTTGCCACAGACTCCTCCATAAAAGGGTGAAAACTGCTGAGCTTTGCTTTCCTAAATCATAAAATGGTTTAGATTGGAAGGGACCTTAAAGCCCATCCCATTCCACCCCCTGCCATGGGCAGGGACATGTTCCACTATCCCAAGTTGCTCCAAGCCCCCTCTAACCTGGCCTTGGACACTTCCAGGGATGGGGCAGCCACGGCTTCTCTGGGCAACCTGTGCCAGGCCTCACCCCCCTCACAGGGAAGGATTTCTTCCCAAAATCCCATCTAACCCCACCCTCTGGCAGTGGGAAGCTATTCCCCCTTATCCAAAGTCCCTCTTCAGCTCTCTTGGAACCCTTTCAGAATAAAAAGGTTTTTTCTGAAAGTGCTTTAAGGTCTCCCCAGAACATTCTGCTCTCCAGGCTGAACAATCCCAGTTCTCCCAGCCTGTCTCGTTTCAGTGAGTGATGGATCACCTGGATAGCTGCATCTCCAAGGGGTTGCTGGCCACAGCAACTGCAATCTGCAATCATATCTCTTGGATCACCTGCTTGGATTGGTGGCAGGTACCAATTAATCATGGCAAGCAGGCAGCACCTCGACCTTCTGCTGATTTTATATGAGGTTCCCAGCCCTGCTTCCTCTGTTTTAGGAAGGTGGTTTTGTATCGTGCAGGTTTTCCATGCCTGAACACCAAGCAAAATCTAGTTTTTATAACAGAAAGGGAATTGGCCCTGGCTCTCCTGTGAGGAACATGCTCCCTATAAAATGATACCTGAAAGGAGGAACCCAGAGAGGGCAGTGAGGGCTCTGCCTTTGGCAAAATGCAGGAGATGGGAGGTTGCCTGTGACTCCTGGACATCCAGAAGATTTGTGGTTCCAGGTGCTGGCTGGTATTTTCGGAGAGCTGTGGAAGGCTTTGCACTTTCTGGTGTTATTTTCTGGCACACCAAGTAAGGGAAAACCACTCCACTTGCTTTTTTGGCCAAGTGACCGGAGTGTCACTAAAGTGCCTTTATTTTTTTTTTCCCCTAGGATTTTCAGAGCCTGATTTAGCCAAGTTCTTCAGTCCATGCTTATTTTTAAATCTAATCCTGTCACTGTCTGACATCACCGTGCTTCAATCCCACCAACATCCATGGACTTGGGCAAGCACTCAGAATTCAAGCAGATGCCAAAACACTTTGCTCACCAACAGCTGTGAAGTTGGGAGGACCTCATCCAGGGAACATGGGGGTCAGGAAGGGAGATGAGGCACCTTACATCCCACCTTTTCCATCCACGGGATGCTGGGAGACTCATCCCTCTGTTCTTCTTCTTCCCTGGCACCCAAACCAGAAAGGACCCTAAAGACCATCCAGTGCCACCCCCTGCTATGGGCAGGGACACCTTCCTCTATCCCAGGTTGCTCCAAGCCCCGTCCGACCTGGTCTGGAACACTTCCAGGGATCCAGGGGCAGCCACAGCTCCTCATCAGCCTCACAGGGAAGATTTTTTTCCTAATATCCCATCTAAACCTACTCTCTTTCAGTTTGAAGCCATTCCCCATGTCCTGTTAATTTCTCATGGAAATAGGATTAAGCAATTTTTGAGAAACAAAATACATCCTTTCTGGGCGCAGGTTCAAGGGCTAAACTTTAGCCCTGTACCTTCCAAAAAGCCGTGGTTCAAAGGTGTCAGCTAAGCTGTATGTGCTGGCTGGGCAGTGGCCCAGCAACGCTGAGGTGATTTAGGAACCAGAGGTTGGTGAGGGCTCAGGGGGAGGGTTTGGGGGCCAAGCCCTGCTCTCTGGCTCACCTGGTGTTTCGGGAGCAGCTGGGTGGGCTGTGCCTCAGATCCCTGGGAGCTGTCAGTGCCGCTGGCAGGGCTGGGCAGGTGGATGCTCATCTAATCCCAGCATTTTCCCTGGCACAGACAGCCTGACTGACCCCCCCCTTTCCCTCACCTTCCCTGTGCTCAGAGCCGTGCAAGGAAGGGGATTTTCAGTTTGAGTCAGTGACTCCCTGGCTTCGTGTTGCTTTTCCTTGGTGTTAGTTTTTATTGCCCTTGGGGAGGGAGCAGAGGTGAGGATCTGCTGCTTCCCCTTGCCTTGTCTTCTCTGTACTTTATTGTGGCAGGGAAAAAACAAATCAAAATAGAAAACAACTAGAGACATGCTGTTTAATTTTTTCCCCCTCTTATGTCTGTTTTCTGCTTTTTCACCTTTTAAAATCTTTTTTCTCTCCCTGTTTCCTCTATTTTCTCTTCCTCCCCTTTTTTCTCCCCTTCTATTTCATCCTCTTTTCCCCTCCCTTTTCTTCTTCTTACTTTTTGTCTCCTTTTTGTGTCTTTTTCTTTTCTCTCCTTTTTCTCTCTTTTTTCCCCTCTCCTTTTCTTTTTTCTTTTCCCTCGTTTTTCACTTTTTCTATTTTCCCTCTTTTTATCTTTTTCCACTTTTTCTCTTTTTTCACTTTTCCCCTTTCCCCTCTTTTTCTGCTTTCTCTTTTCTCCAGTTTTCTTTTTCCTTCTCTTCTTTTCTCTCCTTTTTTCTTTTTCCATTTTCTCTCCTCTTTTTCCATTTTTCTCTTCTTTCCTCTCCTTTTCTCTTTTTTCTCTTTTTCTCTTTTCCTCTTTTCATCTCTCTTTTTCTCTCCTTTTCCCTCTTTTTCTCTTTTTTCCTTCCTCTATTTCTTTCTCCTTTTTTCCCCTTTTTTTTTCCTGCTTTTTCTCTCCTTTTTCCTCTCTCTTTCTCTCCTTTTCTCCTCTCTCTATTTCTCTCTTTTTCTCTCCTCTCCTTTTTCTCTTCCTTTCCCCTCTCTTTCTCTATTTCTCTCCTTCTCTTTTTCTCTTCTCTTTTTCTCTCTTTCCCCCGCTTTTCCCTCTCTCTTTCTCCTCCCTTTTCCCCCGTCTTATCTCTGCCCCCGTGCCGGTATCGCCCCCTCTCCTACCCCCGCTGCCCGCACCCCTCGCTCCCGTTCCCGGAGACCCGGCGCGGCCGGGGCCGGGCCGATCTGAGCCGGGGCCGGGCCGATCTGAACCGGGGACGATCCAGGGCCGGGCTCAACCGATTTCAGGCCGGTCCGGGGCTGGGCTGAGCCGATGTGCGGCCGGTCCGGGGCTGGGCTGAGCCGACGCGGGGCCGGTCCGGGGCGGTGGCGGTGCCGCCGGAGCCGCCCCCGGGAGGCGGGCTCCCCTCACGGCCGGTATTAACGCAGCGGCGGCGCGGTGTCGCGCTCAGTCGCTCTCGGGCAGCGCTGCCGCCGGGTTCAAAGGTAAGGGCGGCCCCGGGGGAGCCCCGCTGGGGCTGCGGGACCTCTGGGAGGGTCGCACCGCGGTCCCCCTGAGCACTCGCAGCCTCCCCCGGCTCCGTCGCCTCCCTCTGGGCTCGTACGGGGTGGGGGGAGCCTCTTCTCCGTGCCCCCACCTGGATTTCCCGTGGCGGGAGGGTCTGGGGGAGCTTGGAGTGGCCGCCGCTCCCGTGTGGGTGCCGCCTGCATGCCCAGGTGCGATCCCCGGCTCTGTTCCTTCCCCTGCGGTTGTTATTTGTTATTTCTTCAGCTCGGAGCTGTGGGAGAGTTTAAATGTGCCGGGCTCGGTCTCGCAAAGCCCCTTGCGGGCGTGGGTGTCCTCTTGTGGTGGCCACCTCCTCACGCTGGAGAGCCGGGCTGGCCCCAGGACTCGCGAAAGGTGAAGGTGTGCGGGTGACATCCCGCCCAGCAGTCCTGACTTTTCCTGGCATGGCTCATTTCCTTCTCCGTTTGGGAGGGGCGAATCCCGGTTTGCCCGCACTCCTGAGCAGTCGGGGAGGCGGGTGTGAGTGCGGGCAGGAGCGGGCTGTGGGATGCTCTGGGAAGCTTCCCCAAATTGTTGAGGGCTTGGGCGCTGCCATGCCGTGCTGGGCTGTCCTCCTGGGCTGGGATGCTGGTGCCTGTTTACTTTGTCACAGCCTGCAGCGGGTCCTGGGCAGGAGGTGGGACGGGGAGGGTGCAATCCTGCAGGCTGCATCAGCTCCAGGGACAGCTCTGGGTGTCTGGAGCAGGATTTTGGGAGCGTCTCCTTGCCTTCATGTCCTAACTCCTGTAAACCAGCAGCGACTGGGCACAGCACATGTGCCTGCCAGGTGAAGGGGTGACGGCCTGCAGGAGTTTTGCGGTGTTCCTGGACAGCAATTACAGTCCCGGCTTCCTTCACGAGTTTTTCAGATGCTGTGCTGTCTGCAGAGAGCGCTGAAGGTGTTTTTTTAGGAACACGGAGTGGCTTTATTGAGTTTGTCTAGTGGGTTCCCCCCCGTACCTCCCAGCTAATCTGGGTGGGAGTCGGAGCTCAGGTTACAGCAGCTAATCTCAGACTACAGCCCGGTTTGTGGGGCTGTAATCTGTGAGCGCAGCCCTCCTCCCCGGCAGGACCTGGAGCCTGGGAGGCCGGCTCGGTTTCGGGTTTTTATTGCCACGCTGGGGATGCGAAAGGCGCAGGCAGATGGATGCACGTGTGTGCAGCAGCCGTGCTCTCGGAGTGCAGGCGGGCTGGGATCGGGCTGAGCATCCCTCGTGCTCCCTGACATCCCCAGGGTGGCTCTGAGCCAGCGTCTGTCATTGTGGTGTCCCCAGCATCGGTGTGAGTGAGCCCCAGCTTCAAGGGCTCTCTGCTGCCCTGTTGCTGCCTCTCTGTTGGAATCTGACACCCCACTCAGCCAGGTCTGAGTTTCTTCTCCATGAGGTATGTGCTGGAGGCTTGGTGGTGGTGGGTGGTCACAGCCCTGTCCTAGACTGGGCTCTTGAGATGTGGAGTGAGCCTGTTCCCCTTGTTTTAGACCATGCGCCTTTCCAGAAGAAGCCCAGGCCCACCCATGCTGTTTCTGTGGGGTGTCAGGGGGGCAGCCAGGTGCTCCTCCTGCTCTGCTCCCCTTGCTGCCCCCAAATACCAGCAGGAGCCACTGGCCGGTGCCACGGGGCTGGAAGTTTTGTGGCTTTTAGGGAGTTTGCTTTAGCTGCTGCGGGGTTTTGAGGTACAGGGACTTGGGGATGGTGCTGCTTCTCCCTGTGTGTGAGAGGCTTGGAAAGTGTTTGTGCTGGGGATGCAGCGGGACCCTGGGTGAGGTCTGGCAGGAGCCCCATCCCTCTGTCCCACTTGCAGCCCTGGGATGAAGTGGCCATCCAGGGGATGCATCCAGCCCTGCTGCCTGCAGCACCAGGGTGGTACTGGCAGCTTGAGGGGGAGGATCAGCCCTTCTGCCCTGTGTAGATGTGGGTTAAATCCTCTCTGCTTTCCTGAGATCGGCTATCCCGGGATGGAGAGCTGCCACTGTCTCAGCTCCCTCTTTAGCCAGTGTTTTAGCAAAATCCATGCTTAATTTGGTTCGAATCTCGGCTCGGTCTTTCATCAGGCCAGCAGGATGAAAGCCACAGGCCAGATCTCCTCACGGGGCCAATTTGGGCCTGTTTGTGGAGAGATTTGATCTCCCCTGAATGTGTGCACGGCCCCCCTCATTGTTAGTGCCACCAGCTTCCCCTCTGCTGGGACAATAGTGCCTTGAGTCCTCTCGGGTAATCTCCCCCCTTATCTCCCTTCTCTTCCGTAGCCTCTATCCCTGACAGGCAGGAGGGTGGGAGCTTTGGGAAGAGCCAATTATGCAGCTGGAGAAGGAGAGGTGCTGTGTCAATTGATGTCCCTCTTTGGGGAGAGAGGGTGAGAAGAGGATATTCAACATGTCCAAGCTCTTCCTTGCTCCCCCTCCCTTCTGTGCTCCTGGAAACCCCACCAAGAGATCCTGTGGTGGGGTCAAGGATATTTGGACATCCTCTGTTGCTCTCTGGTCACTTGGCCACGCTGGCTTTGCCCCAGGCTGGTCAGTCTCCTTCTGGGGCTGTGGTCATGGGGAAGAGCAAGGTGTGACCATTGTTTGGGATTTTGGATGTGTCCGTGGGTGGGCTGGCTGACCTGATGGTCCAGCTCAAGCGAAGCCATGAGGGAACAAAGATCCATCCCTTGGAACCCCACCTCTCTAGCCTTACTTTGGCATGTCCCAAGCTGGATCCTGCGCTCCAAAACTGGCCTGGCTGAAGCGTGGTGGGCACAGGCCTGTGGCTGTGGGTGGTACTGTGGGTCCTGTGAGGGTCCCAGGGAGGGGGACAGCATTTTTATGCCTCCCCAAAAAGCACAGGGGCAATTAGCAGCCCCACTTCGGGTTTTGTGTGAGCCACTAAGGTCTGATGGGCCTTTTCTTTCTGCTGGTGAGGAAGTTAGCAAATTGCTTTGTCCACTGCCTGCAGGTAGAAGAAAGCACTGAGGAGGCAGCAAAAATAGATGTAGAAAAGCAAAAGGGTGGAAAGGAGGCAGTTGTGGAGCCAACCATGATGGGGGAGTGTTTTGAAATCAAAGCACTCCTCTAAAAAGAAAACTTAAGCCCAGCAGATCAACTCAGCAGTTAAGCTCAGAGGTTTTTTACTTTTCTCAAAGATGTGTAATAATTGTTAAATGCAGGGGATACTTTGTAAAATAGAATTCGAGGGAAGAGGGGGAGGGAGGACAGAGCAGAATTGAAATTTAAGTTTGGATAGGAGTACAAAGCCCCTTAGTTCCCCATTTCCACTTGATGCAGCTGTAGCTGGGCTCGACGAGATGCTGACCAGAGCCTGTGGTAAATGTTTTACGGTACCGTGTATCAGCCAGATCAATTCTACTGCGCTTGAGGGAGTGCAGATAAAATGGCTTAAAGATTCCCCTGCTGAAAGCGATAGGACCATCATTTATGCCGGAGGAGACAGATTTAGTCGCCTGACATTTATTTGGCCACGGTGTACTTTGCAGATTTCACACCCGGGGACGATAGCCAACCTGATGATGTCAGATGTGAGCTGGAGGAGAAGGAAAAACCACACAAAAAGCTGGTGCTGCTCCTCTTTTGTCAAGCAGATGAGTTTTGCTGAGTGTCTTGGTTGTTTTACTCCACGGAGCGCTTTAATGGAAGGTGCCTGGCAAGAGCAGGATGTTCCTAAAGCGGCGCGTCCTGGTGTGACACGGCAGCAGAAATAGCTCCGTAATTTACGTCATTTCTTTCAATCCTGTTTTGCCTTTAGGTCTGTTGAACTCCGATCTGAGCGACCATGAGCGCGCTCGACTTGACTTCCATCCTGGATTTCCTGGAGACGGCCAACTTGACGGAGATCAACTGGACGTGCAACAACGGCGAGTGCATCACGGTGGACGCGACAACATGCCCCGGCACGCTCAACAAGAGCGCCCTGCTCTACACCCTGTCCTTCTTCTACATCTTCATCTTCGTCATAGGCCTGGTGGCCAACTCGGTGGTGGTGTGGGTCAACCTCCAGGCCAAGATGACTGGCTATGAAACCCACCTGTACATCTTCAACCTGGCCATCGCCGACCTGTGCGTGGTCATCACCCTTCCCGTGTGGGTCGTCTCGCTCGTCCAGCACAACCAGTGGCACATGGGGGAGATCACGTGCAAGATAACTCACCTGATATTTTCCATCAACTTGTACAGCAGCATCTTCTTCCTGGCGTGCATGAGCGTGGACCGCTACCTCTCGGTCGCCTATTTCACCAACTCCAGCAGCCGCAAGAAGAAGATCATCCGCCGCTGCATCTGCATCCTGGTGTGGCTCCTGGCCTTCTGCGCGTCCCTCCCGGACACCTATTATCTCAAGACGGTCTCTTCCAACAACGAGACCTATTGCAGGCCCGTTTACCCCGAGGAGAGCTTCAAGGAGTGGTTGATTGGCATGGAGCTCATCTCCGTGGTGCTGGGCTTCCTCATCCCCTTTCCCGTCATCGCCGTGTTTTATTTCCTCCTGGCCAAGAGCATCTCTGCCTCCAGCGACCAGGAGCGCAAGAGCAACGGGAAGATCATCTTCTCCTACGTCGTGGTGTTCCTGGTGTGCTGGCTGCCCTACCACGTGGCCGTCCTGCTGGACATCTTCTACAGCCTCCATTTCATCCCCTTCAGCTGCCAGATGGAGAACTTCCTCTACGCCACCCTGCACATCACTCAGTGTTTCTCCCTGGTCCACTGCTGTGTCAACCCCATCCTGTACAGCTTCATCAACCGCAACTACAGATACGAGCTCATGAAAGCCTTTATTTTCAAGTACTCTGCCAAAACTGGCCTCACTAAACTCATCGATGCCTCCAGAGTGTCAGAAGCAGAATACTCAGCTCTGGAGCAGAATGCCAAATGACTGCAACCCCAGTCAGAAGGAAACCTCCTTGACTCTCTGACCTGATGTGTTTTTTTTTGTGTGTTACGGTTTGTTGTTTATTTTTATTTTTTTTTTACCCTTTCCTTTCAATGTGCTTGTTAAAAACGGGGCGTGAATTCCAGCCTACAAAAGAGAGAGGACAAAGTGTAATTTAAGAGTAGGATCAGTTGCAAAGTGGAAGTGGTACCAAAATGAAAACCTTTTCTCCTCCTAGCCCAGTGTGGACTCCTCAACAACGCTATGCAAATGGAAATGACTTCCTAGCAGACAAAGCCATTGTGTACCATAGATAACATGGATAAGCTTCTTCCTTCCACGTCTTGATTCCCTCTTGTCTCCTTGTATATGTTTATATATATAGTGTGTTGTATTTAAAAGCTCGAGACTTTATTTTCTGCCTCTTGGTGTACCTTATACAAGTGTATTTGAAAGTTAAATATATTTTTATCATGTATTTGAAGTATATTGCTGATGAGTGTATCCAGACTGCTGTAGTCTGAGTGTTAGGTGGCTGTTTGGTTCCAAGAGGATGCTGATAAATAGGATGGAAATGATCTCCTGGGAGCATCCTCCCTGCCTGGCACACTTTATGGACCGTGGCTTCATGTGGTGTCACACCCACATGCTGGAGCATGAAATGTATGTAGTGTAATATAGCTGCCAACATGTTAAAATTAACAGTATTGTCAGAGTCCTTAACTCCTACACCCCTGCTTCACCAGGCTGTATCCTCCTGCACAGAGTGAGTGATCTTACTGATGAGAGTTGTCTCTATTTGTAAGTTATTTTTGTAAAATAAAGATCTGGGAAAAAAACAAAAGAAAATCTGTGCCTACCAGTGGTTTGACTTGCCAGCCTTCTCCTCAGGAAAAAAAAAGCCAAAAAGGAGGAGTCTCAAGGTGTCCTTTGGTGCAGGAGCAGACAGGTCAGAGTTTTGCTGGTGTTTGATGGGCAGAAGGAACTGATGGAGGAATGGGAGATGGCACTGGAGTGTGGTGAGGAGGGAAAGGGTGGGAGGAGTGGGGCTGTGCTGGTGGGGAAGGTAAAGCTGATGGATTTATAAGGTAAAAGCTGTTAGGAATGATGAAAAGCTGTGTTTGTGGCTTAGAAATAAACACGAGGAAGGAAAATACGGAAGTGTGCAGATGGAGCGGATATTTGGACTAATCCAGGTTCAGCCCTCTGTGGTTTTTGCTGGCGGTGGAATTGGGGGGTTAGCAGTCCTGACAGCACTAAATCCCTTTTTATCTCTTCTTCCCTTTGTTATGGTTTGCAGCGGATTTGCAGTGCCGTAGTGTCCGAGTGTGGGGCAGGATCCAGGCGCTGTGGGATGCCTGAAGTGGAGCTTTAAGCCAGCAAAGGACTTGAATCGTCGTGTTCACCTCAGGACCAAGTATTTCACGTCAAATCAGTGATGTCTCCCAGCCGTGTTTGCTGCTCCAGCACAGTGCTACACTTAAATTCCTGTTCCATCCAAGCACGTCCTCATCCCTTTGCCATCCCAACAGCCAAACAATTTGGGAATGACTGTATTTTGTTTCTTCCTACACCTTCCATTACTGCCTCCTCAGAGGTCGTCCTGTAAAAACAGATGTTAAGTCTGCCATCCCCCTCCTCATACTAAAAAAGCACCAGTCCATTCCCAGCTGGGGAGAAATCCCAAAATGAAAAGGATTTCTGGTTGTAGAGAAGCTGTCGGGATGGAATGGAGGCGTAGCTTTTTGCGCTGGTGCTTCTTGCACACTGTGGGTATTTTGAGCTTCCTGTAAACCTTACGGTGCTGCTGAACTGCGAGGAAAGTGCTCCCTCGTGCTGACACTTGGAATTGGTTAATGCTGAGAAATTATTACCCTGCTTTAGGTGGGCATTGCTTCCCTTCCCTCAGCATCCCTGTGTGCAGCTGTGTGTCCTCCCCAAAGGTGCTGGATGAGCCTCTGGCATCCAGCTCCTGTCCACCCACGGGGTGTTGCTCATTTTAGAGCAGCAGAACCATTTCAGTTCAGGTTCCCTCTCGGGCAGTGGGTTGTTCTCACGTGGTGCTGTAGCTTTACACTGGCAGGAACTCACAGTTTTATTTTTTTTTTTTCTTTCTTTCCCTCTGCAGTTTGGTATTCACAGAGCGGCGTCAGTCCTCTGCATACCCCGCCTGGTGCTGAGTGTTGGGGAGATCCTGCAGAGCTGCTGCTTTAACCACACTGATAAAGTCTGCAGGCCTCTTCCTTGGGGAGGTGAGTCGTGGTGTGATGGTGCCTTTTCCAAAAGCAGGGTCACACAGGGAGCAGGGAAAGGTCAGGACCATGACCCTTGCTGTCAATATTCTGCACGCATGGATCCCATCCAGCTCCTTGATGGGAAAACCTGAAGCTGAGGACCGACCTTGTCCCTTGAAAGGACAAGTAGAGCTGGGAGGCGGCACCTCTGTGCACCAGCGGTTTGGGAAGTGGGAACGCTGTCCTCTCCAGGGATTGGCACTGCTGAGTGGCCCTGAGGTGGCCATGACTCTGTAGGATGGGGGGCAGTGGGCAGAGGATGGGAAAGGGGTGGAGGGTGGAACAATGCAGGGGGATAGGAGGGATGGAGTTTGTAATTATTGTTTATTTCTCATTAGGCCTTTGGCTTCATGCTAAAAATTCCCAAAAGTCAAACTCTGGCAGAGGGGTAATAGCTAAAAACTTGTCTGTGTTCTAGGAAGCTTTTCTCCTGTGTGACACAATACCCCAGCTGGTGTTTGCACCGAGGCCAAAATGTGGATCTGGATTCCTTGGAGACTGGGATGAGGGAATTTATCAGCAGATAGCAGGTGAGTGAAAATAGGTGTCTTCTGTGATGTGACTGTGACTTAGAGTGGTTGATGTGATGGCTGCTGTCACTTTGTGTGGCCAAACGTGCCAAGCCTGGAACTTGGGGTGTTCACGAAGAATTTCTTCATGGAAAAGGTTGTTAAGCATTGGAAGGGGCTGCCCAGGGGAGTGATGGAGTCCCCATCTCTGGAGGTGCTCAAGGAAAGACTGGATGTGGCACTCAGTTCTCTGGGCTGGGTGACAAGGTAGGGATTAATCACAGGCTGGACTTGGTTGGAAAAGACTTCCAAGACCATCAAAATTATTCTGATTTATGAAGGGTCCCTGCTTCTTCCTGCTGTGGCTTTGTGGCTTCCTGTGCCTGGGGATCTCCCTTGTTCCTCTAACAGCTACAGGTGTCCATGGGGATTCAGGTCTTGCCTCTTCCAGGAGGTCAAATTCACTGTGTTAAGGCTTGCCTGGAAAAATGAGTACAAATCAAACATAATCCATAATCTGGAGCGAGTCCTCCTGCTCAACTCTTGGGCTTTCTGGTGGAAGCATCTCCACGTGCCTCGGAGGCAGGCACCGAGCAAATAAAAATATATCTGCTCCGTGAGAAAGGTTTTATTTCTCTTCTTCCACAGAAAGAGCAGTGCTGCTTTATTGTTCCTTAAACACAGCTTTCCTTTTATGAGCCATAAACGACGTTCAGGTGTAGCGCAGTGACTTTAAATCAGCTCCTCTGGCACTATGTAGATAATGCACTGTAAGAAACACCCAACTGGCCCCTTTCTCCTTGTGCTAATTCATGGTTTCAGTGCTGCTGACTTTAGGTACTCTCCTTTCACGAGTTCACTGAGCATAAAAGCCAGTTAAAATTCCTAAGAAGCAAGAAATAACTCAGCTGTGAGCAATATTGGAGCACGTGGCAGCGCTGCCAAAGCCCAGCTCTTAATTCTGTTTCTGAGAGTTTCCCCGTGAGAAGAGTGGAGCTGGTACTTTAAAAAAATGAAGGGGTGTGGGGCTGAGCAGGGCATGATGTGACGGAGACAGATTTTGGGGGGAATTGGTGTGTCCAGAGCCCAGGGTTTGCTTTTAGCCTCCCTGCTCCATTAGGATGTGTGGCTGAAGAGCATCTGAGCCAGAGTCTGCTCTGGCTTACACCCCGGATTTACAGTAGGATAATGCTGCTGATTTAAAAGGAGCTCTCCGGGATTTATAGGGCTTTTTATAAGCAGGATCAGGAATTTCAGCCATAATCCCGTGCAAATGTGTGGGTGTGAGCGGCGACGTGTGCATCTGCGTGGCTAATGCAGAGCAATAGCCACGTCCAGCAGAGATGAAATCACAGCAGAGGATAAACGAAGGGAGTTTGCTCCCACAGAAGTACTTGCATTACAGGGTTATAATGGGATTCAAACCAGGCTCCCAGAGATCCTGGGATGGATAAGCCAGCTGTAACTCTGAAACATGTGGCTGACTTTCCAACACCCACTGTCACGAGAAGAATCAGCCTCCTTCCACTTTGGTGGTTGCTGTTTGAAGGCAATTCTTTTTGTTTTTGTTTTCCCATAGGAGTCTTGATATTTTTGTTTTTATTATGTGAAATACCTGCAAGTCCTTAGCTAAAGGAAGTGCTATAACTTCACAGTGCCAAGGAGATACCAACATCCCAGTGATGTGAATCCAGGGAGACCCCTCGATCCTAAAATATTGAGCAGGATGGCATTGGAGTGAGCATCAGAGTAAGGCTTTTGGGGGTTTTTACCTTACCAAACAGGTACAAGGAAGCACTGGGAAACCAACCAGACCCTCTGCAGATGATGCTTCTTGTCATCTTCTGGTTTGAAGCCAACTCTGATGATGGATGGTGCCTCTTGCCTTCAAGGTTAAGGGGGGTAAAAAAACCCCAAGCCCCTCTCGTGTTTGCTGTCTGTACAGTGCTATTTCCAGACTAAAGAAAAAGAGTTAAATTACATTTCAACAGAACAATACTGACAACAGCAAAGGTCAGGAAACTTTTACGTAAGGTCACCCTATCGATTGCAGCAGTGAAAGGAGAGACATCAAATACTTGGCCATGAAAGGCTGAAAAGAAGTAAATTCAGCATGAGATATTGAAACCCAAGCCTCTTTCATATGTGGCAGAGCCTCTGACATAGCAGGTTTACTGTTCAAGCTGAGATATGTTGCCTTGCCAACATATATTCTGAGTTACCCAAGCAGATTTAATGTTTTTGCAGTGGTGACTTTTCCCTTTTTTTTTTTTTTTTTGTGGTGGGGGGAACGCTTTTATTTTTCTTTTCAAAAAAGAAAAAAAATTGTTGCAGAAGATTTCAAACCTACCTAGGAAATGACCTTAATCAATTTAGTTCCACCGATGAGTATGAAAACTCGGATCTTTCTTTTTGCTTTCTCTGAACATTGTCTTGCCCGCATTGAGCGGGGTGACCGAGTCACAGCTTGAGAGAAAAGTGTGTTTTGTTTGTTGTTTTGTTGTGGGGTTTTTTTTTTTAATCCATCCAAGTGGCAGCTCTGTTTTGTCCAAAAGGATTGACGTGACTGACAAGTGTTTTGAATTTCTAAGCTCCGAGGTCTCTAAATGCATGAAAAGCGAATGACACACACATAAAAATGTAAATCTTTGGAAAACAAGCACCAACTACTCACAAAAAACATAACAATTCTGCAAAAGGGTGACAGACGCTGCATTCATTCTGGTTTTTTTTTTTTTTTCCCCCTCCCTTTTTATTTTTAATAAGCCAGTGTTTCTGGGCCACCTACAGGCACATTTGTGTCTCCTGCAGTGGGGAATCAGGATGCACAATAAGGCAAAGTCATGGTTGTGCATCAGGGTGGGTCTTTCTGCAGCTCCCATCGTCACCAGCTCGCCAGGATCTGTTCCCATCAGCTCCACGTCCATCGGGGTGACTCCCTGGATTTTGATCCAGTGGGCACACGACACTCCCATGTCCTCATTATTTGGGGATTGGGCTGTGGGAGTCCCAGGGGAATGAAGCCACTGGGTGGGACTCTGCCTCCCACCCTGTGCATCCCTGAGAGCATTGTCCAAATGCTCCCGGAGCTCTGGCAGCCTCGGGGCCGTGCCCATTCCCTGGGGAGCCTGTTCAGTGCCCCATCACCCTCGGGGGGCAGAACCTGTTCCCAATATCCAGCCTGACCCTGCCCTGACACAGCCCCATGGCATTCCTTCCTGTTGCTGGTCACCACAGAGTGACCAGAAGGTGTGAGAGGGAAGGAAAGGCCCATTTCTGGTCTCCCAAGCAGCAAGCTGGCTTCTCCCTTCTTCCAGGCATCCCATCACAACCTCGTTGTCACTCACTGTCCTGGGCAAAGAGTGCTCAGCTCAGGATTATCCATGACAACCATACGGAGTTACTCTAGAAAGTGTTTTGATCATTTTTGCCTCCTGGTAACATATCTGAGACCAGACCACCTGAACACGCAGGATGTGACTCCACGGAGCAGCCCAGGAACCCTCCGTGGCATGGTCCTGCTCCCTCCTGGCTCTCTTTTCCCTTGTGGCAGGATCAAAGATTTGGGAATGCTGCGCTGTGCTGGAGGAGGCCGAGCCCTTGATGACACAATCTGGAGCTCTTGTCCCTAACGCAGCCACCCTGTCCCGGGGGCTGGCTGGAATCTCAAGGTCGTGCCTTTGGTGGGTGGCAGTTTTTATAAAGAGGAGTGGTGGTGGGGAGAGAGGTTTTCTTCCCGTTTCCCGTCCTGTCTGGCCTGGTGAATGCCGTGTTTTGGTTGAGGGGTTCGAGAGAGCGAGGGGAGCAGTCAGTTGGAAAGGCCGGTCCCGCAGCTTCCCCTCAGTTCGGCTCCAGCGCTTCCTCATGGCTGCTTTACGGGAAGCTGGCTGGCGGAGGAGAATCCATACCTTCCCTTTGCACTCCATCAATAAAACACCAGAGTGGTTTGGACTCCTCCTTCCAGGCAAGAATAGCCCTCATTGTACTCCTGGAGAATAAAATAGGAGAGGGAGACTCTTCCCCGTGCACGCTCCGGCTCCCTTGGCTGAGAGGCAGCTCCGCTCACCCACGTTTGATTTTTGGCATTATTCGAGGCTTTCTAAGCCTTGCCTGAGTTGTGTCTGTCTGTGGAGCGAATGCCAGGCATTCTTTACTCAATCTAATTATGGGATGAGGGTGATGGAGCCTAGGAGATCCCTAGGAAAGGATGGAAAGTGGATTTTTCTATCAGCAGCCCTGGTAGTTTGCTGTCACGAGCTCTTCCCTGGGCACCATCTCAGCTCCTTTGCACCTGGTGATCTCTTGGCCCTGCTTCTGCCAAAGATACTTCAGGATAAAAGCCTGGATTTCAGGTTGGAAACTCCCAGACAGGTGAACACCCTGAGTGTCTGAGAGGGGTGACTGCTTGGCTCAGCCCCTGAAAGTCTGCATGCAAACCTGAAAGTGCATTAAACCTTCTCCAAGAGCAGGGAGTGGGGGTGTTCACACTTCGAAAAGCTTTCTGAGCTTTCCAGTGTCTGCTGCTTCCAGTCAGGCTGGAATCCAAAAGCGCAAAGGCCCGTGAAAGTGATTAACAAGGAACAAAAACCAGACCCTGAGACAGGTTCGGCTCCATGACAGCTCTGAAATGGTGGACTCGCAGCAGCCTCATGCTTTCCTCAGGTAGGTTTGCTCTTGGAGAGCTGGAAATGCATTTTTCACGCTGCATTCACCCCCAGGTGCTGTTTATATAAGAGTTAGGAATGTCTCCAGGTGTAAAATTTCCAGTGTCTGCTGGCATCAGAGTCTTATACTCCTTTCTGTGTCTGGAAAGTCTGGTCCAGGCAGTCTGGGGAAGTGAAGAGGATTTACTTGCAGGGTGGGTAAGTGCCCCTGTGCACGTGGCCTTCTCCCTGAACTTCTCATAGATCTGGTGACAACCTCTTTTCCCTCAAGTCAGCGAGAAATTCCCAGACACCTCTCAGCCTGGATTTCTCCCTAGGAAGTTTCTTGATTGCCCTCTGCTCTGTGAGACCACAGCTTGTGGCCTGTTGGACCTGGGAGCTGTCTGTGGGAAGGGGGGGGTTGTTTCCCATTTGATCCATGGAAAGTCTACGCAGGAGAAGCTGCCTTGGGTACAGCCCCAAAGATGAATTGTTGTCACACGGACTGTGAAAGGAAGCACCAGAAATATTACTTGGGAACTCACAAATCCCTTCTCCTTTCCTTTGGTAAGTGACCAACTCTTTCCACTTTCCAGGCAGTTGGAATACATCCACGTCGCTGGGGAGCCGAAGCTGTCTCGGCTCGCAGGGTGATGGAAAAGGGAACTTTAAATGAACTGCAGGTTTGTGTTACACACGTTGCACACGCTGTACCTTCCTGCAGGGAGTCGTCCTGAGCTGATTTAATCACCTTTCCCCTTCCACTGACAGCTGGAGTTGTGCATTAGAGGAAGATTATAAAGGAGAACAGTTCAAAACAAGGCTCTGAGGTAACCCATCAACCCATTCCTCGTAGGAGAGGGATGGAGACAAGTGATGGGGGAAGAGCAAAGCTGTTGACTGTTTCCAGGACCTGTAGTTCACAGCTAAGGAAGGCTTTTTTTCCCCTTTGCTGCTCCAAGATATAAATTAAGCTGCCATCTTAACCAGAAACACATTCAGTTCTGATTTTGAGTCAGCTGAGGTGTTGTTTGAGCTTTATCTTAGTGTGCAGCCTCCCTGGGTGCTCCTGTTGTTCATTTGCAAGGAATGAAGATGAGAGCTTGGATTTGGGAGAGCCAAGAATCCCACATTGAAGTGGAAGGCTGTTTTTAGCAGCAGCATCTGCTCGATAGCCACCGCTCCATTCATCGGGATGGATAAAACTGATAAGGTGTTTTCCTGGATTGACTTCAGTGTTCTCTGCCTCCTGTGCTCTTCTTGCCCTCCTCCTGCAAACCTGAGGCTGGGAAAACTCTTTTTCCTCCAGTTGCAGGAGCCTTATCTCTGCCTTACAGCCAGGAGCAGGGCCCTGGCCTATCTGGTGCTGCAGGCTCCGGGCGAGCCGGCTCCTGAAATCCAGCAGGGCTGGAACGAGCACCGAGCTCTCTGCTGGTCTTTTCCGGGTCCTTTCCTGCTGAGGGACGTTTCTCTGCACCCCCTGATGCACGTGACAAGGGGTGATGCTTTGTAAAAGCCATTTTGTAGCTGGTAAGTGCCTCGGGCCTCGCTGGTGCACCGGTGGTCCCGCTGCCAGCAGTAGGAGCAATATCTCCTGTTAGATTATCCGGTAGATTTGGGAAAAACCAGCCAAGCCTCTCTTCAGGCTAAAAGCAGGCCTGTTTTTCCCCAGTTGTGTCCGTGCTGGTTTTTCCAGTGCCTCACGGCGTGATAAAAGCCATGTGCTCCCCAGCGTTCCCAGAGGGATGTGCCTGCCTTGGCAGCAAGCCTTGAGCTGCTGGAGTCCAATTCCTACTCCCTCTGTGTGAAAGCTCCTTGGTAGGAGATCCCAGCCCAGGTGGGGGCTTCCCATCCATATCCAGCTGCTCACCAAGATGTGGAGGTCTCTTCTCGTGGCTGTCACCCCTAGAAGTGCCTTTTCCTTGTGGCTCCTGAGGGAGAGGTTGCCCACAGCCCCTTCCAATCCACGTTTGACAGACTGAACCAGCTTCTTGTGAGACCCCTCCAAGATAACTGAAGTCTCTTTTGGTTTACAGTGCAATCCACTGACTTTTTATTCCCCCACCACCAGCAGCCAGTTGTTTCTGTGCATGTCTAATACAGGTTAGTAATACATCATGGAATAAAGTTATAGGTTTTTCTCCAGTGCCAGACACTTGGGAGCATCTGGTGAGACAGAGCAGTACCCAGCATGGATAAATCATGTTTTAAAAGCTTGCAATTTTTAACTGCTTGTTAAACTGCTTTACTTTTATTTTTTTTCTTGCGTGTGTGCTTCCACCTCGGGGGCATCTCCCCAGCTGGCTGGCAGTGAAAGCCCAGCCCAGAGGATGCTCTGCTGGAAAGGCAAGGAACTAGTGGGAATGCTCTGAATTCAGTTTTATACCTCATTTACTAGGGATTGCCTTTAAAACTGATTCTTCAGCAAAAAAAAAAAAAAAAAAAAAGGTTTCCTTTACTCACTTGGCAAAGGAAATATTTTGCACAAGGTTCTTGTCAGAGCATCTGTTCCCTTTGTTTAAAACCCAGCTCTTTGAGCTGTGCTTTGTGAATGTTTAGTGTAGCACATTACTGATCTGGTAATTCCCTGCTCCTTCTAAAAATAGGATAGGATGTCCTCTCAGCTCTAAATACCTTTGCCTGTCGGGGTTGGAGTTTTCCAGCTGAAGTGTCTGCCTTGGACCAAGTTCTCCTGGAGAAACACCAGCTCAGAGTGGAACAGTCACTCCCGAGAATAAAACTGTGGAAAACCAAATAATTTTCCACATTGAAGCAAGCCTGGCTCTTGTGGAAAGGGCAAGGGGCAAAGAAGAGAGGCTGGATAAGAGCTTTCCCATAAATTCCCTGAATATGCCTGTACCTGGACCATGTTTGATCTTTCCAGTGTCTTCCTCTGTGCTGTCCTTAGTTTGTGCAAGCCTGGGGGCTTTGGCCACAAAGAGATGGGTGGCCTGTCCTTGGGGGAACCTTATCTCCATTTAGTGCCTTCCAGTGGGATGAAAAGGGGCACTGAACTGGCTGGAAACACAAGGAATTTGCATGTCATGCTTTTATCAAGTCGAAGACCATTTTTTATATAATTTCTTTTCTTTTCAAAGACAGACCATATCCCGAAATGGAAGAAGTTATATGGTTTCCAGAACATGTTAAAATCTGGATGAATTAATCACACTGAGGTGTCCCTGGGACACACCTAAAATCATCATCAAGTTTTGTCTCCAGTTCTGGGCCCCTCACGAGGAGGACCTTGAGGGGCTGGAACGTGTCCAGGGAAGGGAAGGGGCTGGAGCCCCAGGAGTGGCTGAGGGAGCTGGGAAAGGGGCTCAGCCCAGAGAAAAGGAGGCTCAGGGGGGACCTTGTGGCTCTGCACAACTCCCTGACAGGAGGGGGCAGCCGGGGGGGGTCGGGCTCTGCTCCCAGGGAACAGGGACAGGAGGAGAGGAAATGGCCTCAAGCTGTGCCAGGGGAGGTTCAGGTTGGACATCAGCAGGAATTTCCCCATGGAAAGGGTGGTCAGGCCTTGGAAGGAACTGCCCAGGGAGGTTTGGAGTCCCCATCCTTGGAGGTGTCCAAGGAACAACTGGATGTGGCACTCAGTGCTCTGGGCTGGGTGACAGCCAAAGGTTGGACTCAATGACCTTTGAGGTCTTTTCTGACCTAAATGATCCTGTGATCATAAAACCATCAGGACATGGAGTCGCCCACTAGAAGGACAGAGCTGACTTCGTTCAGGACCCCTAATGGTGGCAGCCTGGCAAGGAGCAGCACCAGTGGGCAACTGGTGTGGCTGCTGGGAAAGGAGCATCCCAGTTCTGTAGGTGATGGGCAGCTTGGACTTTTGGGCCACCTCCAGCCCGGGGCCTGCAGAATGTGCCAAAGGGGCAGTGGCTGTGGGAATATTGTGCTGAGGAGCCGTGTCACCCTGTCACATTGCAAATGGGTGCCAGCTGGAGTTGTGTGTTGTTCCCCAGCCTCTGGTAGCAGTGACACAGGGGACAAACAGCCTGGGGTGCAGGGATCTGCCTGGCTGCTCTCCCAGAAAGGAATCCATGGTGTTTTTCTCTCCAGGGCAGCCCTGAAAGTGAAGATATTCAGAGCTAAACAAAAAAAAATTATTGTGTTTACAGGAGCTAGTGTCCCTGCCTGTTGTTTTTCAGCTGAAATCTCCCACCAGGTTTTCTGCCCGGACCTGATAAGACAGGAGGGTGTGAGTGGGGTATTATGGATAATTTCTGGGTGCATCATGTCCCGGGGATTTACTCTGAGGAATGATACAAGGGAACATCTCCCCTGGAACACCCTTTATGTTCAGTTCACGAGCGATTTGCTGCGAACAAATGAGGACGGGATGCGATCTGCATGAGAAAAGCTCGGAGAGGGCCGGGGGCTCCAGCTGCAGGATCCCACTCCATTCCCTGCGTGCTGGAAGGTGGCTGGGTGGGCTCGGGAAGGCCACCTCGGTGGCAGCCCAGCTTCCAGGGAGAGCAGCAGAGGCAGCTGAGCGGCTCCCAGAGCAGGTTTGGGAGCTGAGGGCGGAAAACTCGCTGGATTAACTGGTCAGGCAAGCCCTGCTCAGCAAAATCTGAGCTGATTCTGCAGGGCTTGGCCTCAGAATTTACGTTTTGGAGCAAAGAATGGCCAAAGCCTGCGCAAGACATTGTTATCACTCATCGTGCAGAGCGAAAATGAGCTTCTGCAGCGCTGCCCTTCCAGGGACAGAAGCAGGGGTGGTGTTTGGGCGATGCGGGGAGTGCCGGGACCAGGATTCAAAATTCCTGAGGATTCAGGCAAAGGTGTAGAAAGGCAAAGAAAATTCCTGTGGAGCGAGAGGTGTTTTTGCGTGCTGCCTTTCAGAGGAGATGGCCAGAGGTTGGGGGGTCTGGCCGCTCTTCCCAGTTGTGCTGTTTTATCCCTTCCCATCCCAGCACTGACCAGGAGGGGTTGGTACCCCAGCTGCCGTTGCCTCTGGCAACCTGTTGCCCTTGGCAACTCTTCTGCCCCGATGCTTGTGCCTTTCTAAGCGGTGTAAAAGGAAGGGTTTCTGCTGGGGTTACTTCTCTTGGAGCTGACATTTCCCTCCTCTCTTAATTACTCCATCCCCTGCCTCTTTTCAATCCTGCTGGAAATCTTTAGGTGCAAGGGCATTGCTCAGCGGAGTATTTAGCCCAAGCAGATTAGGGAAAGGCAGGAAGGGCTTCTGATTGTGCTGTATCTGTAGCATAGGTGTTAAAGATGTATTTGTGAGCCAGTCAGAGAAGAATGCTGAGGAAATCCTGTTTGGGTTAATCTTGTTTAATTTTATAATAAAAACCAGATGGCTGGCCATCTGGTGCTTCTTGCAATCAAATATCTCACAATTAACAGTAATTTACTTGCCCTGAGACTTCCATGATCTTCGTGTGCTTTTTTTTTCCCTCCAACCTGAGCCTGTGTGGTCCCTTCCCAGAGGAAGGCTGAGCGTGAGCCTGCCTGTGGAAAGCTGTGATGGAGGGGCTCCCGGGAGGCATCTGCTTTCCTCCTGGATTTCCCCCCCAAAAACAGAGGTTAGGCAGCACATCTTGTGCTTTTCTGACCCTGTAGGACCCACGTTCAGGATAAGCAAAGTGAAGGTCTGTGTAAACCTGTGGATGGGTCATTGCACTTAAGGGGAATACACAAATTAAATCTACATTTTTCACCAGGCTGTGGGATTTCTTCAGAGCTCAAAATGGTTATGCCTAAAATAGCTTTGCTCCAGCAGTCGAAGTTGCTGGGTGTAATTAAACGAGATGCAGGCCATCCTCAGCACCAGGAGAGCTTTCGGAGGGAATTAGCAGCAAAATGGGATGCAGAAAGAAACCCGTGGGGCAAATATAGAATCAGAGAATCACAGGATGGTTTGAGTTGGAAGGGACCTTAGAGTTCATCTTGTTCCACCCCCTGCCATGAGCAGGGACAGTTTCCACTATCCCAGGTTGCTCCAAGCCCCCTCTAACTGGGCCTTGAACACTTCCAGGGATCCAGGGGCAGCCACAGCTTCTCTGGGCAACCTGTGCCAGGGACTCACCACCCCCACAGACAACATTTTTTTCCTAATATATGCTAATTTTCTGTGCAGTCTTTCATCCAGGAGTTTGAGAGACCCCCAGGATTCATTATTCCCAGAGCTGACACTGGCCTCTTCAGGAACTTCAGGTCCCTTGAATATGTCCCTCCCCAGCCACCTCTGTAGCTGAGCAGCATCAAGAGTGAACAGGAATAAATGAATTCCAGATGAGAGCTCTGCATGCCGGTAGGTAGGAGCTCTCCAGGCATTCCTGGGTGATTGCTGCCTGTTTACTATCCCAATATTTTTTTGCTAGCAGATTAAGAAAAAAAATTGAGCTTTTCCCTTCCTTCTCTTCCACAAAATCAGCTTGGTGTGCACTCAGGGAATCAGGCCACGGAGCTAAAGGATATATTCAGATACTGGGGTACGTTAATGCTGCTATGCTCCACCTCCAAGCTGTTTATTTAAATATAGAGGAGCCTTCTGACGGGCAAGAAGAGCTCATTTCACCAGGGTTCCCAAAGGGGGTGTCGGGGCAGCAGTGGGGTGGATGGAGCCAGCAGGGATAGGGTTTCACACTGCCCCAGCTGCCAAATGATCCCACCTCAGAGCTGCAGCCCAGGAGTGGATCCGAAACCCAGCCTGAGCACCTCACCTTCCAGTCCAGACAGGGGGGAAAACAGAGGGATTGGTGGAATGGCACGAGCACACAGGTCAGTTAAAATGGTTATTGTTGTTAATGGTGATTATCAGGGCAGTGGGAAGATGCTGCATGTGATGATCCAAGAGCTGTGCAGGTAGAATCATGCGTGAGCATTTCTAGGCAAGTGCTGCTCAGCTCGCGGTGTATTTTGGACCTGTTTCCCCCTGTTCTGTCTCTCTTTTTCCTGGTGGGACCAGGGCAGACTCTTTGGCCCTTTGATGCTGCTTTCCACCCACCTAATGAAGCTTTTGTCTCCAGTCTCTTTGAAGAAGGAGAAGAATAGATGGGGCTTGGAGCAAGCTGGTGTAGTGGAAGGTGTCCCTGCGCACGGCAGGGGATTGGAATGAGGTCTTTCAGGTCCCTTCCAACCCGAACCATTCTGTGATTCTGTGATCCAGTGGTGGCAGGTAACTGCACAGGGTTTTCCTGGGGGATGTGCTACTTGGGATCTCACTAAGGGGAAAGGCAGGGGAAAGCCAAGAGGCACTGGGGACAAATAAATGCTGCTGAATCAGTCATGCCAGGAAGTGAACCTCGTTCTTGAGGAGAGCTGGATCTTGCCAGCACAATAGCTGGATTACAAAGCCATTTCCTCCAATTACCTTCTCTGTCAAACCTCTGCGTCGTCTGGCACTAGGAGAGCTCGGATCCAAATTCATTGTGAATCGGGGCGACGACACCAGAGATTTCTAAATTAATATCCTGCCAAGAGGAATTGAGCTTGTTTTTTCCAATCATGTCAGTTCTGATTCCTTTGCTTGTCAGGGAAAACTTGGGCCTGCCATCTGTTTTCAAGGGCACAGAGTAGGGGAGCCGTGGGTTGCTCAGCCCAGCACAGTGAGTTTGCAGTGCAGCAGCTGCAGGGAGCTTTGGGGGGGAAAAATAAGGGGGAAATAAAGTAAAAGGGCTTAGTGGGCCATTCCTGGCACCTGGCAAAGAGCAGAGAGGGAGAGCAGAGGCACAGGGTGCTGGTGAGATGGAAAAAGAGGGCATGACCTCTTCCTTGGAACAGTGGGAATGTGCACAGCAGAGTGGAGTGGGATGAATTACTGCCCTCTTCACGTCTGCCCAGCAGAGAGTCGTCAGCCATTCTGGATGCATTAACCATGGTCTGTTTGCTCCACAGGCTGCATTAAACATATTCAACTGAATGCCAAAGGACTCCTTTGCACTGCAAAACCCACGGACCTTAACATTTCCAGGAAAGGAGCAGCTCCCGTGCCACTGAGCTGGGTTGTCTTACCCTAAATGCAAGGGTTGATAAGTCAGGATGGCCCTGGAGTGGAGGTCTCCACAGCTGGTGATGGGAATGCTGTGGGAAGGTAGGATGTGGAGGAGTAGGGGAAATTGGGATGGTCTGTGTGCCTTTGTCCTGTTGCAGACAGACTGGGACAGTCTTCAGGGTGCGGGGATTGCGAGGTGTAGGGAAGGGCTGTGCAGTGGCAGGGAACAGCTCAGTGCCTGGCATGCCTCCTTCTGTAGGGGCAGACTTGGGGCGATGCTTTGTGTCCCTCCTTTTGGCTCCCAGTGGGCGGAGGAGTCTGGTGGGGTGGCCCTGAGCTGATTCCCACCCCAGCTGGTGCCACTGGGGCTGCACAGCTCCTTTGTCACATCAAACGCTGTCCCTGGGCACCCAGCCAGGGGGTCACCCCTCAGCAAAGGCCCCGTCAGCCCTGGGTGCTGGCATTCCCACCCAGCCCTTGGGAAGGGACACCTGCTTCCCCTGGGCATCCCTGCCATCAGCTGCAGCTGCCAGCCTGGGGACTGTCCCCACGCCCGGGGCCGTGTCCCTTCCCTCCCAGCCCCATCCAGCTGCAGGCAAAGGGTCTGGGGGCAGGCAGTGCTGTCGGTGCCATCTGGGAAGGGGGAGGCTGCTGCTGTGCCAGCAGGGAATTTGGAGAGGTTTCCAGACTTCTCCCCCGTGAGCTGTTTGTACAAACCGTCTGCCTGGCCCAGGCACCGAGCTGGGATCCGTGGGGACCGTGGTAGAGCTGGAAAGACACATCCACGGGTGACATCCTTCTCCCTCAATATTTTCCCCACATCCTGCCTGTGGCTGGCTGCACTGCTCAGCCCCTCACGGAAGGCTGGGAGGATGAGCAGCTCTCCGGATGCCCCAGCAGCTGGGGAGGGGTTGGTGGTCAGCGCCAGGCGCTGCGTGGCCACCCTGTTTTTATCACCCCCTGCACACCCAGCAGCCGCTCCTTATCTCTCTTCCCAGCGCTGGAGAGGTCCCTGCCGGAGGCTGGAGCTGGAGAAACCTGTCTGTGCCACCCTTGCCCGCTCTGTCCACCCTGCCGTGCCTGGCTGGGTGCTGGGCACGTTCCGGGTGCTGCGCTGGGGAATGCCGCTCACGGCTCCCGGGGGCTCCCTCGGCCAGGGCTTTGTGAATCCGAACAGATGCGGTTTAGAAAACTTCAGCTTCGAGGCACGCTCGCTCCTCAGATGGCTTCCGAGGAAATTTGCACTTCAGTGGATGCGCGGAAAAAATGGTGTTTTCAAAGTGAAAATGAAATGGAAACCAGCCTTCCCCCCTCCCTCCCTCCTTCCCCCAGTGAAGCGGCGTTTGCAGAGTGGGGCCTCTGTTTTGAGATATTTGAAGCACACAGACGTCCTTCTTTTTGCTTCTTCCGCTTTGCTGTTCTTTTCTTTGCTTCTATTTCCCGTATTTTCTCTATGTCTCGGGTCCATTCCCAGGCGGCTCTCGGCTCCCCTCGTCACTTGTAGGGTGTCAGGAGAGGGCTGCTGAAGGGTTGTCTGGTGTGTTAAATCCCCTTATTTTCCATTTTCTTGGGGGTCAAATGTGCTCAGAACTGCAACTCTCTATAGAAACTTTCTGGTTTTTCCATAGATCGGGCTTTATAATTTATGCCTGCTTCCCTGAGGCTGTGCCTGAGCCTTGGGTCCTGCACGAGAAGGAAAGGGAATGGCTTCCCAGGAGCTGTTGGTTTACCCGTGGATGGGGAGCCTGCTTGCACTGGCAGCTCCATAAAATCCTCACATCCTGCTGCATATCCTTCCCTCTCTGCCTGAGGAGATGATGGGGGTTTTTTTGGCAAGTGGATGTCCAGAACCAGAGGCAGTGGATTCAAATTGACAGAGGGCAGAGTTAGATGGGATATCGGGGAAAAGGAGGGAAAATTTGGGAAAAATGAGGCACTGGTTGCCAGAGAAGCTGTGGCTGCCCCTGGACCCCTGGAAGTGTCCAAGGCCAGGTAGGACAGAGCTTGGAGCAACCTGGGCTTGTGGAGGGTGTCCCTGCCCATGGCAGGGGGTGGGACTGGATTATCTTCAAGGTCCCTTCCTTTCAATCCAAACCATTCCACGATGCCGTGTGCAGCATTCCTGTGCCCACGCAGAGGATTTAAGGGAGAGAGGTTGTGCTGTGTCAACCTGTGTGTGTGTGTGTGTGTGAGCTCGGACACGGTGCCCTGAGCATGGAGACCTCAGAGGGGGGGATGCAGAGGGGTACCCGAGTGTTGGAATGGAGCAGAGGCCGTGCCGGGTGCCAGTCGCGCATCCCAGAACCCAAATCCCGGGGTTCAGCCCTCAGGGATGGTGTGAGGGAGGTGATGCCTAAGAGTGGCTACCTAGAACAGAGGCTGGACAAGGTTAAGAGAATAAAAGCAGGTATTTATTAAAGACCTTCAATAGATACACCTTGGGCAGTCAGAAGCCTCTGAGAGGCTACACCCAAGGTGGACGACGGTCACGAGTTTTTCAGACAATTATAAGTTTGGTCCATTTACATATCAGGGGTTAATCCTCCAATTACAGCTTCAGCTAATGAAGTCATTTACTCCAAGTTTACCCTCCCCCATTCACTGTTGCTGACATCTCTCGGGGCCTGAGACAGTAAGGTGTCCTTGAGTTTCAGGCCTAGAGAGGGATTGTTTTGTCTGAACAAAACGGGACAACAGTAGCTGACAGGCTGTGGAGTTTTAGAGTTACACGCTAAAGCAGTACGGGATCTTAAAAAATATAAAAGCTAAATCCTAAGGCATCATTTCCTCCCCTTTTAGAGGCTTGACAAGGCCTCTGCCTTGAGGCTAGCGGTCTACCGGACCCGGCTCTGCGGGTCTGTGGCCACGAGACCCCCGCGTCCGTGCTTTGTACGAGGAGCTGCTCGCGCGGCCTCGGCCGAGCCAAAATCTCCTTTCGGGAGAGGGAGAAGGGGAGCAGATGTCTCATTCTCGCGGCTCACAATGCGGCCGCCCCGGCACGGCGATCCATCAGGGGGCTCGGCACGGCCCCACAGAAAAGTCCCTGACACGTTTTTACAGCAGGGCCGGGTTCTCACCGCTTGCGTGCGTTGGTGCCCCTTGACAAATAGCTCTTGGCTCTGGTTTTGTTCAGAGTCACGCTGGTGTCAAGCACGGGGCTCCCATTCAAGTGCCCACCAACAGTGGCCCACAACTCGCCATTTCCTCCCCTTTTTTTTGCTTTGTTTCCCCGTGACAGTCACTCAGGAATTTTTTTTTTTTTTTTAATCTCATTGGGTATTTTTAAAGACAGTTTTCAAGGAGCAGAGCAGCACCTCTGTAATAATACGGGCTATAAAATGCCTTGGGAGTACATGTGCCGAGGAATTCCTGTTTGCATGGTTGTGTTGCTGACACGGCACTTAATTGCGCTTTTTTCCCTTTTTTTAAGGCAATTTTTCCAACAAGTTGATTTATGGGGTTGGCTGGCAAAGCCTTGAATGCACTGGGAAATACAAGTCCTACAATGGAGCAGTGCATCATTAATGAATGGTTCCTCTTTAAACTGGGAGATGTGCTGGTCAAACCCGTGGAATTCAGTCATGCATCCCCAGGTGCTCAGTGCCACTGAGATGTTCTGTGGAGAGCTCCTGGTTATTAAAAAATTGGGTTTATACCTGAGGAGTCCTTTGTATCCCCCAGGCTGCGACTTTGTGCCGTACCTCTCCAGCTGCAGTTCCCCTCTGACTTTCAGCGAGTTTGTTGTCTGCTCAGAGAGCGTTTTCCATCCCCCGAGCCTGGAAAGGAAGAGGATTTATGGAACGGGGAGCGCGAGGCACCAGCTCAGCACATACCAGAGTGAGTGTGTAAGCGCTTGCAGGTCGGAGATGGAAGCACACAAGTGGTCTTGATCATCCTAAGCCACTCCGTGTTCCCAGGTCCGAGGGCTGAGCTGAGAACGTGCAGCACGGTTTGCACGTGGACGTTTTCAGCTTGTCTGAGGAGAGCTCTCCCTCTGCCCTGGTCTTGCATCTCCTTCTAATTAGTCTCAGCCCGTTAATGGACTTAGAGCTGCTCAGCTGAACTCGTGTTGTCAATGCTGCAGGTTCATTATCTCCTTGTGGTCTCAGCCTCCATTCCCTTCGATTCTGGCAAGTCCATTATGATGTCTGTGACCTATCAGGGTTTCTCTCTCCTTCTGACCTGTCCATGTCCCCCCTGCTGCCATCATTATGGAGGTTTTTGGTGGCCCTTCCTACGCCTCACACTTTGTCGAGAGATCAGCTTCCACTCCAGCCTTTAAAGTCATCTCCTGCTTCTTTCCAGCCAGGTAAAGCCTGGGGGGATCCTGTGGCAGATAATGGGAGAGTCTCGCCTGGTAATTAGAAAGTCAGGGTCTGTAATTAAATTTTCTATAAAGCTCTCAACCCCAAGGTGTGCCTTTATCCCTCTATTAATTAGCACAGGGAAGGGACGCTCCTGTCTAGAGGCAGAGGACAAAAATAGGAGCAGAACTGGCTCCTTTGAATGATAAATATTGTTCCCTTCGTGCCTTAAATAAAATGAGAGCTTGGCTAAAACCAGTGGGGTTTTAACTCTTGGAAGCACTGACTTAAAAAAGAATTGGAGGAAATAGTCCTGGAGTAGGCACCAGAGTCCTCTTCCAGCAGATTCCTGTCATTCCGAGGCGAGCTCAGCAATACCTGTGTGATTCTTGGGAAACGTTTGTTTGACCTGCTTCTGGGACTGCTGAAATGTTCTTTTTTTGCAAACAGGAGGCTCAGGAGCTCGCACAGTTCCTTGGGCTCGCGTGTTAACCCTCGTGAGCTGTGGCTTTGGGAAGACACCAAGTATTGGAAGCGCTGTTAGCACATCATTATATGCTTCTTAAAAATTTTTTTTTTTTTTTATTAGCAACTTGGAAGCAGTTTAAAAACTCATCCCTGAAAGGGACTGTCTGAGAATGGATTTTCCCCAAACCTTCATTCGGAATTGATTATCCAGTCCTGTTTACTGGAAGGAGAACTTGATGTACCTCCATATAAATCTACAGGCAGCAGGATCGGTGCTGCCAGATTCAAAGGGAAGAGAAGAGTCCCCTTGGGCTGAGGGCAATATCCAACAAAAGCAGATAGTGTCTGACAAATCTTGTTAATGTTGAGGATTCAGAGGTGGCTGGGCTGCAGAGCACAGCAACTGGATATCTGTAGGATACCTGCTGGAGGACCATGCAGCTGTGCCAAAAAAATCTGGGGTTCAAGGAAGTCAAAGTAGGCAGCTGAAGTGTTTGTTGTTTGGCTGGAGTAACTTAGAAATAAAAATGAAAAAAAAAAAATTGAAAAGCTATTTCAGTTCATCCTTTCGAAGGATTTTGGGGGACCATTGGGAGAAACTCTGTCATTCCACTCCCAAGCCTCCGAGACTCCCGTGTCCCACTGGGAAGCCAGCAGGAGAACACTGTGAGCTGCTTTGGAGGTGTGGAGGTGAAAGTGTGTTAAGATGTGACTAATTCACCACCGAGCCTTGGAATTTCTTCCAGGAGGTGCGAGCGTGCTCGGATGTCTTGGCTCTGCAGTTGCAGGGGTGCTGAGAGACAGCTGAGCTGTCGTAGGTGGTTGTGACTTGTGGGGTTCCTCGAGGCAGGCAGCTTCCCTGGTGGGTGTGATTATTTTTTGGTTTGGGTTTGTTTTCCTCGTTGCACAATTCCTTGGAATAATGCCCTTTGCCTTTTCCTCTGCGTCCTGCTCCGTGACTCAGGTTGAAGGCATCTGACTTCAGGGCAGTTGTTTTGTGCTTTTCCAGATGTGCAGGA
The DNA here is from genome assembly GCA_013397755.1 of Cnemophilus loriae. Taxonomy (NCBI): domain Eukaryota; kingdom Metazoa; phylum Chordata; class Aves; order Passeriformes; family Corvidae; genus Cnemophilus; species Cnemophilus loriae. The sequence goes on from VZTF01000158.1 coordinate 627,531, forward strand.
GCCCTGGGACCATAACTGGGATGGAGATGAGTGTTATGAGTGGTGTTGGTGCTCAAGTCTGGTTCTGCCAGAAAGGGAAATGGGACGAGGCTTTGGTGTAGCACGGAGGACCTGGACATTCCAGCTGGCTACAGCTGATGGCTCCCCTTTGGAGCTGGGACAGCTGACAGGTAACCACTGAGCTGTGGTTTGGGTGAAACCACCTCCAAAGTGGTGTGACCAGGTGGCCAAGGAGCCCAGTGGCCCCAGTGCTGGCCCTGCCGAGGCCCCTCGAGGGCCATGTCCAGCTCTGGGCCCCCCAGCGAGAGGGACACTGAGGGGCTGGAGCGTGTCCAGGGCAGGGAACAGAGCTGGGGAAGGGGCTGGAGAACTCCTGAGGGAGCTGGAAAGGGGCTCAGCCCGGAGAAAAGGAGGCTCAGGGGGGACCCTGTGGTTCTGCACAACTCCCTGACAGGAGGGGGCAGCCGGGGGGGTCGGGCTCTGCTCCCAGGGAACAGGGGCAGGAGGAGAGGGAACGGCCCCAGGCTGGGCCAGGGGAGCTTTAAATTGGTTATTAGGAAAAATTTCTTCACTGAAAAGTTTGGCCATCCCTGGCACAGCTGCTCAGGGAAGTGTTTCAGTCCCCATCCCTGGAGGGATTTTAAAGCCGTGTGGGTGTGGCACTTGTGGCACAGGTTGGTGGTGGCCTTGGCAGTGCCGGGTTGAGGTTTGGACTCCATGATCTCAGAGGGCTTTTCCAACCTTAACAATTCCACGATTCCATGAAAGCAGAGGCCTCAGTGAACTCCCTGCAGGATGCAGTGGTTCAGCACAGATCCTCCCCGGAGACAACCTCACGAAATGAGGACCCAAAGTCCAAAACTGGAAGCTGTCCAGGCCTCCCTGCTTGCCTCCCACGTCTGCTCAACCTGCTTGATCTTGGAGCCATTAACGTGGCCTAAGGTTCTGCCTCTCCATCACCCAGCACCATCCCTGTTTCCCTACAAGGAGTGTCCGGGATCAAGCCACACAGGTTTCCAGCTTGGACTCTCCAGAGCCAAAGCAAACCAAACTCTTAAATACTTCTGAACTCTTGAAAGGTCCTCAGATACTGTGATATTGAGCCCAGAAATGCTGGGGTTATTAACTGCTAATGACCCTGGAGGGCTGCCAGTGCTGGGAATGGCTCGTGCTGTCATCACAGTGGGGGGAAAAGCTGGTTGAGCACCCGAGGGCCTTCAGGTAGGTGTTTCTGAGCAGCCTGGGCTCAAATTGAGGGGTTTAGTATCAGGAGGGACCTTAAAGCCCATCCAGTGGGGGCCATGGGCAGGGACACCTTCCACTGTCCCAGGTTGCTCCAAGCCCCATCCAGCCTGGCCTTGGACACTTCCAGGGATCCAGGAGCAGCCACAGCTTCTCTGGGCACCCTGTGCCAGGGCCTCCCCGCCCTCTCAGGGAAGGATTTCTTGCCTCCTGGGATATGCGTTTTCACCTTGCAGTGAAAAACACACAACGGCAGCTTGAACTTTTGTGCTTTCCACCCTGCAACAAGCCACGTGCTTTATCCCTTTGCCCTTTTTTTCCCATTTTTTTCTCCCCAAGCAGAAGTTTTTTCGCTAAATTCCTGCTGGTAGAGCTTCCTCCCTTTCGTGTTGTGCAAAGACCTGGCGGTGGGGTCAGGACTTGTAATCCACAGCTGGCCTCAAGTCTCGTGATCCAGAGTATCACGGAAGATGCTGGAAAAGGGCAGAGGGAATTTCTGAGTGTTTCAGAGGGAGCAGTGTCTGATGTGAAAGCACATGTGCTGAGGTCCACGGAGCCAAGCCCCTTTGTCTTGGAATTAGAATGTTGATTAGACCCGACCAGGCATTTCCCAATGTTGATAAGCAATGTTTTTTGCAGGTTGAATTTTCCAGACGAAAGTGTGTTGAAAGAATGTTAATTTTTTGCCAAAAAAAAGTCCTTAGAAAAAACCCCACCACTACAACAACAACAAAAAACCTTTTCAAAACCCTTTTGGCACACACCTAACCTGCCTTTGCCACATTCCCCACTAAGTGACATTCCCAAGGTCCCACTAGACATTTTGGAAGGGCGAGGAGCAGGAGTGCTGCTTTTCTTTTCCTTGGACACACATCTGGTGTTATGGGATTGCTTGTTCCAGCTGGGACTGACCTCAGCCAGAGCTCGGCTTCCTGGAAGCAGGGTCAGTGTTTTTTGTGTCCTCACCAGCACGAATGAAACTGGGGGGAAATGGAGCTGGGACCAGGCAGAGTGATCATCACAGGAAAATGAGACTGGAACCACATCCATTCCTGCCTCCTGCCCGTGATTTTTCAGCTGGATGGCTGCTGGGAAAAGCAGGAATCAGACTGTCCTCTCTGCGGTTCTGTGTCACGACAAGAGAGCTCTGAAGGAAATTAGAAATGTTTTTTTACTTCTTGTGGCTCTAAAAGCTTCTCTCAGTTCCTGCTCTGCGCTGACTCCTGGCCGCCGGTGAGGTGGTTGCTCTCTTGCTGGAATTTCATGGAATCAGAGAACCATTAAGGTTGGAAAAGCCCTCTGAGATCATCCAGTCCAAACATTCCCCCAGCACTGCCAAGGCCACCACCAAGCCCTGTCCCCAGGTGCCACATCCACGTGGATTTTAAATCCCTTCAGGGACTGCAGCTCCACCGCTGCCCTGGGCAGCCTGTGCCAGGGCTGGACAACCCTTTCAAGATATTTTTCCTAATTTCCAATCTAAACTGCCCAGTGATGCCATCTTGGCAGGGCCTCGCTTTTCTTAGCACTTTGGATGCCATCAAGTTACAGGGCACCCCAGGAAAATGTGTGTCTTAATTTATTCCAACTTTGGGAATATTCTTGGGCTCTTCTGCTAATCACCCCCCTTCAAAGGATGTGCATGAACCCTCATCCCCTGCTCCCACCGCCTCTAAACCTTGGCTTGGTGAAGGATGCTTGTCCAATTCTCCTGTCCTGAGCCTTGAGCTGAATCAATGTTCCTTATCTTCCTGTGGATGATGATAATGACTTTGCAGCCCATGTAATTCCTGATGTTTCTCACATGAAAAAAAAAAATCACCGGAGTCTGGAGAGAATCTCCTTAATGTTTCTATTTATAGGCCCTGGGGAGATCATTTCTTTCTGAAATGATCCCAGCTCCAGCCTGTGTGTTCCTCGTCAGTCTTGCATTGGAAGAGACCTTAAAGCTCATCCAGTTCCACCCCTGCCATGGGCAGGGACACCTTCCACTACCCCAGATTGCTCCAAGCCCTGTCCAACCTGGCCTGGGACACTTCCAGGGATCCAGGGGCAGCCACAGCTTCCCTGGGAAACCTCCTCCAACTTGAGTCAGGACAGGATCTTAGGTTTAAAGGAGGCTTAAATTTGAACCTGTTCTCAGTCCAAGTTAGAGGGTTTCCTGTGTAGCAGAGGATCTGGGGGAACTAAAGGCAAGATCCTGTTTGTTTCATGCATAACCTATAAATTTATTCGGGATAAAAGCAGTGCTTGAAATCGTCTGACGAGGTTATCAGGACAGGTCACCAACCAAAGGGTGATTCAGACTCTCTTTTGTCTCAGCCCACAGTCTCCAAGGCTTAAGCAAAGCCTTTCAGACAAGGTCAAGGACAGAGATGTGAGGACTTTCCCGTGGAGGGTCACACTTTGGTTGCTATCTTGATTAAATTAAGCCTGGTACATGACGAACTCACATAAAATTCATGCTCTCCACTTCCCTCCGTGCTTTATTAGGTGCTTTAATTGTTTTACACCCTTTTCTGCACTTTGCCTTAGATGTGCTGAACATCAGGAACTTCGTTTTCCTTTCTGCGATAGTTGGTGATGGATTTTGACTGGAGTAATCTCGGCACCAGCCTTCTCCTTCGGGAAATGCCCCTGTGAATGGGCCAGAAGGAGCTGATGACATTGCTCTGCCCAGAGGCTGCTGCCGGAGGGGAAGTCTGTGATTAGACTTCAACAGGCTTTGGATCGAGTCTGTTCTGAGGAGACGGTGTCAACGTGCTGCTATTTCCTGAAAATCAGCCTGGCCTGGAGCAGGGGTCACATCCAGAGGGCTCTAATCAGTCCTTCTGGCCTGTCAGTGGGACCCAACCCACGAGCTCAGTGATTACAGGGGATACCAAAGGCCCACGTAAGGCCTGGACAACTCCTCTTGTTTATTTTAAGCGTTGCTTCGAGTATGAGCCTGGTCAGAGTAGCGCCAGTGGTGGAAGAGCGAAGAACCTGAGCCTCTCCACATGGAATGTTCATTTTCCAGCTACTTCCTACTCGAGGAAATATTGTTAGCAGATGGTGCAGCCACAGAACCGTCGTGTACCGCTCTGTTATTATCCAGATTTGCTGCTGCAGGGAAACCTTTGTGCTGTCTTGTTTCGGGAACGAGGTTCGCTCTCCCCACCAGCAGGTGGAAGGGTTCCTGCTCAAGATCCATCCAGTGCCAAGATGTAAAAACTCCACATCCACAACCCTGACAGACTGGTTTGGTGTTGTTTCCTTTAAATCCCAGCCTGGGCTTGGCAGGATGGACAGAAAGGCCTGGAGATCTCGAGTCCTTTTGGGGTCAGATGAGGAGAGACTCCGTTCCTTGCAGGAAAAGCAGTTGCCATGGTGGATAGCTGCCTTGGTGTGAGGTTATGTCCCCTGTCCCATCTCACCTCTCAGAGAAGATGGAAAAATGCTGAAGGTGACTGGCTGGAGGTGCCTCTGGCTCCTTTGCTCACCCGCTGGCATGAGCTGGTTCATCCACTTGCCAAGAAACTTGGAAGAAATAACAAAGGATGTAATGCCATGAGGCAGACCAGAGCTACCTGGAAATCCTGGGAAAGGGCCTCTCCATCCCATAATGTGAATGATGCCAACATCTGGCTGTGGCTTCCCTTGAAGACACCCATTTTCAGGCTCATATCAGCCTGCCCTGAAAGCTGGGCAGCTCCAAAACACCGTTCCACACTGAAACCAGCTGGGAAAAGTCTCTCAGGTGAGAGGAATTTCTTCCTGGTCACCATAGAGGAGAACCCCAAATTATCCCAGAGAACCATGACTCCAAACGAGCAATCCTCTCCTTTTCCACTCAAATCAGAGATGGGGAAGCGTCAGGGTTGGAGCTCCAGGCTGGGCCCTGGATCTCCAGCAGGTTATTCAAGCTGCCCTGGTTACGCTCTCTTAAATTTCCCAACTTTCTTGGCTGGCAGCAGCGTTTTTGAAACAGCATCCACGGAAATTATGGTCTTGCTTTACTGCCCACACTTGGATGACAGCTGGCTCTGGCTGGAGCTCTTTAAATCTAGTGGCCTGCATTTAAATAAGTTTCATTGATTAAAATTAGGTGAGACATAACTCTTCCCATAAACGGTATTTGTTTTTTTTCAAGACCTGCTCAGCGATTTCGTCTTTTCCTTTAATTCAGCCTTTTGATTAATTTTGTATTTTTTTTCTCGCCAGTTATTTCTGTGTGTACAGCCCACATTTGTGTGGGTTTGGTGCTGATCAGCTGCGTGTGTGTTTACAATAGCCCTTGTGTTATCCCAGCCGGCAGCCTAAAAACACTTCCAAATTACTCCACATCAGAAGCAGTGAGGGTTTGGATAGACTCCTAGGGGAAAGGCTTGAAATGGTGCCCAAACCTCAGTCCCAGCGCTGTAAGTCAGGCACGTGGCTGATATTTTATCCACCCCAGCTTGGACTTTCGCAGGCTCTTTTGTTTGCGGAGGAAACGGGAACTTGGGAGCAATTTTAATCAGCGATTTCTTGGAGATGGGCTTCCTCCGTTCCTCTGTCCTGTTTTCCTCTCCTGACACACGTGCCTGCGCTCTGCCCCTGTTTTCTAAGAATTGATGGAAAATAAGTGCACGGAAGCACAACGGGCAGGCTGGACTGGAACAAATCCCTCGGTGGAGAGTGGCTGACCCGCCTCGTGCCTTTGGAGCGATGCTGATTTTACGTATAAAATATACCCCCCCAAAAAATATTTTATGTATAAAACTTGGGTGGTTGTAGGTGGGTGAGCACCAAGGATTTCAAGTCCGGCTCTGTCGCTAAAGTTTGGTGTTCAGACCTAAATAGTGCTGTAAAAATCCTGGAAATGCTCCAGTAAATCCTAGAGTGGTTTGGGTTGGAAGGTATCATAAAAACCGTCTCGTTGCAGCCTCTGCCAAGGGCAGGGACACCTTCCACTAGACCAAGTTGCTCAATGTGGAAAAAATCAGTATTGTCTCAAAACCAAATTCCTACGTGTGAGTTCAGTCCTGGAATTCTTTGCTTTTTAGCTGGACTAAATATGACATTGTTTTCCAAGAATATTGGCATTGTTGTGGCTTGAAGACTCAACACCTGAGCCAGCTCTGCTCTTGGACCCTCAGTTACCCATAAATAATCCACTGTACTATTGGAGTAAAGATCACTTTTTAAAAAAATGTAATTTAAAACCTGCACACGCATCGATCTAGGAACGCGAAATGATTTTGTTACTATCTCATCTCAAAAGCTTTTCCTTGGCCGTCTGCAATTCCGAATAGCAAAATGTGTTCCAGAAACGCCCTTGTCATGTCCTGTAATGTGAGGTAAGTCCTTCCATGCGGGTTGTTTGTCTCAGAAACATTAAAACATCACAATCAGAGTGGACTCCCCATCCCTGGAAGTGTCCCAGGCCGGGTTGGACGAGACTTGGAGCAACCTGGGGTAGTGGAAGGTGTCCCTGCCCACGGCAGGGGTGGAATGGGATGGGCTTTAAGGTCCCTCGCAACCCAAACCAGTCTGGAATTCTCTGATTAAGAGGTGTCTCTCTCTCTCTCTCTCTCTCAGAGTTTGGTAACTCCTTTAACTGAACATCTCAGAGAAGGATCTGAATTTCTTCTCCTCAAGGCGGTGCAGAAGTTCAGAAAACTGACCCAGATCCTCTTGGGTCGCCCTGTCCTTTCCTCAGCAACTTTCTAAAAGAAATTCAGGATCTGGTGACGCTGAGTAACCTTTCAGAGAAGGGCAAGAATCACTCTGGAACACGGGCCAGTCCATTCCCTCATTAGGGCAATGAAGCTTTAACCTCTCCTGCAGCAACGACGCATTTTTAAAGCGTTTCACACCTCCTTTAAATCTCGGTGAAGGCCATGAAACTGGTATCCGTTGTTAAGCAGACTGTTGAAATTAATCAACCCAGACTAAGCAGCCAAAATTATCACTCTGCTGAACCTGCTCCCTCGGAGACAGCCCCTAAAAGAGGCTGAGTGCTGATTAAACGTCCGAAAAATCCTGGCAGGAATTGCCTGTAGGAAGCACGGGGAAAAAAAATGTATGGGATGTGAAAGGCTCGGTGTGTTGGTCTGCTTGAATCCAAACTGTCCCTCGCTGCAAACTCCTTCATCAGCAAACCTCCTCTCTGCCTGAGGAGAGCTTCTGTATCCCAAATTCCCGTGCTCTCTCTCCAGGAGTGTTATCCTGTGAGCTCATCATTGCTGCTGGCTCCAAGTCACACCCCGATACACAGAGCTATCAGCAAAAGTGATTAAAAAACGAAAGAAATTGGTAAATAGCCAGGATTTGCCTCAGAGCTTAGGCTGGAGGCTTCAACTCATCCTTGGAGGAAGTCCTGCTGCATCCAGGGTGGGAGAATGGGAAGGAAACCCAAGCCCATGTGCACTTGTTGGAAGTGGAGGGCAGGAGGACGAGGAAGAATTCACCTGTGAATTTTCCCACTGGGCTGCTGGAACAGAAGCATCTGGACCACTTCTAGAAGGTCTGTTGGACCCCTGGGCAGGCTGGATCCCTGAGGGAAGGGTGCTGCCTCGTGCTAGCTGGGCATTGGCCAGGTTAGACTGGATACTAGGGAAAATTTCCTCATGGAAAGGGTGGTCAGGCCTTGGAACAGGCTGTCCAGGGAAATGGTGGAGTCACCATCCCTGAAAGTGTTCAAAAAACGTGTGGACGTGGCACTTGAGAACGTGGTGGTGGTGCTGGGTTGATGGTTGGACTTGATGACCTTAAAGGTCTTTCCCAACCTTAATTATTCCCCGATTCTGTGCCTGCAGAGCCTCCTTCCTCCTCTCCTTTCCCTGGTCTTCCCTGTCCCCCTCTCTGAGAGCACCTCAGCAAGTCTCAAGGAAACAATCACCCCCATCCACAGCGGAATTTAATCTCCTGGTAATTAGAGATGGAAAAACCACAACATTAGGAACGTTTCCACTTAAACAGAGGGGCATTCCTGCCAAGACTTGGATTGCCTTGGAGTAAGCAGAGTGCTGTCAGGATCACGGGATGCCG
>VZTF01000158.1:635830-650021 GCA_013397755.1 Cnemophilus loriae
ATTTGGGAGGGGGGGGGGGGAGGAGGGGCAGATCCTGTGGTTGAAGACAGTGGTTGTGATGCCACTGACTTGAGCAGAGCTCTGGTTTGTGTCAGCTGGGGATGCAGCACCTCTGGAATCGTGCTGGGTGGAGACTTGACTTTCAAAACCCAGCAGATGATGATGCCTGAAACCCAGGAATCTGTTTAATATCATGTACAGTTCCCTCCCTCCCACTACCCCAGCTCTGGCCCTCCAGCCCAAATGACATCTGGTGCCAATAGTTACTTTGGACTATTTTGTGGTTTTCTGAAAGGAAAATAACTTCCCATCTCTGCTGCTGGATGTGTCACACAGCCCAAAGCTGAGGAAATAGAGTGAAACACAAAAGTCGTCACAGATCTGTACTTCTTACAAGACCTGGAATTTTGCATCTGTAGTAATTTTCTCTCTCTCTTTTTTTTATTTTCTTCCCCACAGTAAAAACTTGTCCAGAAGATGCTCAGTGAATTTTGACAAAGGGCTGGAGTGTCAGGACGAGGAGGAATGGCTTCAGACTGCTGGAGGGCAGGGTTAGATGGGATACTGGGAAGAAATTCTTCCCTCTGAGGGTGGCAAGGCCCTGGCACAGGGTGCCCAGGGAAGCTGTGGCTGCCCCTGGATCCCTGGAAGTGTCCAAGGCCAGGCTGGATGGGGCTTGGAGCAACCTGGGATAGTGGAAGGTGTCCCTGCCCATGGCAGGGGGTGGCACTGGCTCAGCTTCAAGCTCCCTTCCAAACCCAACCCATCGAGTGATTCTAAATTCCCTGAGAGCCTGCCCGAGCCTTTTTGTCCGCTCTGTTTGATCTGAGGACATCTGAAGGCTCCCTTCTCCCCTGCCATCATCTTCTGGCAGGGAAAAGCAGCGATGGAGCCGCAGGGAATCAGCTCCACAGTGGGGCCAGCAGCAGGTCCTGCAGCTGGAAGCCAGGGCAGCCCTTGGCTCTCTGCCCACTTGGCAACCCCCTCCCTGAACCCAGGGCTCATTGTTGGCTGGGCAGGGGCTGGGGGCTCCCAGAGCCAACCCAGAGGGCCTGGCCAGCAATTCCTGGCACTCCCTGGGGCTGATTTGCATCTCCTTTGGTCCCACCAGCCCACCTTAATGAGCAGCTCTGCCCTGCCTTTGACTCCTTTCCAGGATGCCAGATTTCGGAGGCTGCAAAGAGACAGAAAGTCTGCGCAGTTTGCTGGGGAGGAAAACATTGAATAAACCCCTAAGGCAGAGCATTTTGCAGCACTGGTGCTCTGGGAATGCTCCTGGCATTCCCTGGTGTGAACAAGCAAGGATGGGATGGCGAGCCCCGAGGCACCTGCCAGATGCTGGATTCCCTTCTCACTCCTGATTTTACTCACACAGCTTCACTCCAGGCTGGATGTCCCAGCAGAGCTTGTCAAGAGAGAGGGAATTCATATATTCCTGCTCTCTGCAGCTGAGCTGAGGGAATTATTCCGTGGTGACTCTGCTCTGCACTCCCACGGCACAGCAGTGACCTGAACTTGGGGAACTCTCCAGAGTTACCGAGACAAAACAGGTGCCTGGTAACAGATATCCTGATTTTCCAGATAAATGCCAGTTCTCTTTTCACGTCTTCTGAGCTCTGTCTCACTATTTTATGTCCTTCAGAACTCACTTTGCTGGTTGCACGTCGTGGCACCTATTTTATGGTGTTGTTTTTATCTGTTAAAAACAGTCTTTTTTAAAAGCAAATTTTTCTTTGTCTGCACTTCACCTTATAAAAGACTCGTTTGAAACTCTGGTTTCAATCACTCTGGTGTCAATCACCACACGAAAAGGAGAATAATTTGAATTCAAATGTGGCTTCAAAATGTAGAGTTTGAGGTTTTTCCCCAAGGTAAAATAGGTGTAATTTTAAAAGTGTTTTTTGTCTGTATTAATGTCAAAGTAAATTTCAACTGCCTTTTTTTTTTGTTGTTTTTAAGCAGAAAGTTGAAGTTATTGATAATGAGACTTTTGGACAATTTGGCTTGAAAAACTGATGCTTTGAAAGCTGTGAAATGTCTGAGAAAGGCTGTCAACTTTTTTTTTTTAGACGCTTAATTTAAAATAATCATAGCTCTGGGAAGGGGCTTATTTATCCTGACTTCTTGTTGGTCCTCTCTACCCTGTCTTGCCACTGGTGATGGAAACCTGTCTCTGGTGATGGAAAACCTGTCACTGGTGATGGAAACCCATCCCAGAGCTCTTCTCCTGGACCTGGCTCAGTGCAGGACTTGCTTCTGGAAGTGTTGTCACACGTAACCAAAGCTTGTGGCTCTTATAACTCACTTGGCATGAGCCAGCCTGGCATTTTCCTCAGCAGGGCTTATCCCAGACTGGTTTAAAAGCTGAAAGGCAAACAAAAAGGAGGATTAGACCAAACCAGTTCCAGAGCACACGTCGCACATACTGATGTCTCGTTGAAACAGGAGAAGGCTGGAAAAAACGCTGCCCACGTTTAATGAGGATGCAGTCTTGCTTCCTGAATCCCTGCCTCTGTTGCCAGACAGATATTCTGCATCGCTGAAGCAGCCAAGCTAATGAGATTATGGCTTATCACTTCAAGAAATAAAACCCTGCCACTGGAAGAACAAGGTTTTTATGGGAATTGTGCTAAAGGCTCGGTTTGATCTCTGGACTCTCCTCCTGGGGTCGTTCAGGGGGAAGCACTGAGCCTTGCAAGTGTTTCCACATAGATGACTCTGCATCTCCCAGCGAAAAAACCAAAACCCTGGAGTCACTTTACGTCCTGGGTTTTACCTCAGGGCTGAGCAAAGCTGAGAAAATTTAAAACGTGGCACGTCACAGATCTTGTTTCGCCCCAGCTGCCCACGCCGCGCCTGCTGCGCCACGGAAAATGTGCAATCCTTTGGGATTTTCCCCAAATTCTGCTACCTAAGTGCACAGCCAGATGTGGGGCAGCAGGGACAGACTGCAGGCAGAGGAGGAAAACCTCGGCAGCAGTGGTCTTCAGGAAGGAAACATCTCCAGGTTTTTCATCCTGGCTGAGGCTGTGCACAACTCTAGGAATAGCTGTACCATCCACTCCTGTTTCCCCACCTCTGGACCCCTGGCATCTCCCACTCTCTGGGCACTGGAATCCCAAAGAAGGTTAAGGGATGGGAAGTGCTTTTCCAGCTCTGTGCCTGTTTCTGGGGGGTTTTAAGAGTAGTTTTGCAGTTGGATTTCTTTACTTTTGTTCTCTATCAAGTCTCCTGTTTGCAGAGCAAACAGTGATGCTGTGGAGAGAGATATCATAGATTGTGGAATATCCTGAGCTGGAAGGGACCCACAAGGATCATGGAGCCCAAGCCCTGGCTCTGCACAGACACCCCAACAGTCCCACCCTGTGCATCCCTGAGAGCATTGTTCAAATGCTCCTTGGGCTCTGTCAGCCTGGGGCCGTCACCATTCCCTGGGGAGCCTGTTCAGTGCCCCATCACCCTGTGGGGGAAGAACCTATTTCCTGATATCCAGCCTGACCCTCCCCTGACACAGCTCCAGCCGTTCCCTCGGGTGCTGTCCCTGGCCACAGAGAGCAGAGACTGGAGCTGTCCCTCCGGTTCCCCTCGTTTAGTTTAACAACCTAAAACTACTCCCAGAGGGGAACAGCGTTTGTCAGTACAAGGAGCCTCTGTGGGGGGTTTGATGGGTGAGGATTTATCCCTCTCCACCTGTTTTCCCTGTTGGCATGCTCAAGGCCTGGCTTACAGGGGCAGGGGATACACCAGCAAGCTGAACCTAACCTTTAGTGCCTTTCGACCCTTCTCTCTTCCTTGGTTTGCTTTTCACCAGCAGGAAAAATATTTGGAGGAGAGCATCAGGTAAAGGATGGCTTGCCTGGGCTGTGACACAGGCCATGCTCCTTGGGGGTGGCTCCCAGGGCCACCAAAGTCAGGGACACGAGTCCCACCATCACTCCAGGCTCTGCTGTGCTGGCTCCTCGCTGGGCGTCGGAGGACATGCAGTGAAATTCCTGATATTTAGGGACTTTTGACTCAGTTACTTTTGGGAATACAGCTATGGATTGGCACCCTGCCTAATCACTGCTCCCGGAGCATCAGTACATTGATCCATTTGGGGAATCTGAGTTTTTACCTCTCCTGTGTGCAATTTTTCCTTACAGAACCCCGTGCCAATCTCGGAGCCGGCGGCTGTGCTGGTTCCCCATCAGGAAGCTCTCGGTAATCCCCCCCCTTCTTGCTTTATCCAGACAAACCTGGTGTGCCACATTCCTCCTGTCTGCTGCTCCAGTGGAGAAGCAGTCCCAGGAAGGCCAAAGTGTGAGGTGAAGGGAAGCAAGATAGGAGAGAGGGGGAAAGCTGGAGGATCTTCTGCTTGGGGAAGAACTGGTGGTGTGAGGCAAATCCTGGTGGTGTCAGTCCTGCCGCTCCCTTGGGTGGCACTTGGAGTGCAAATGCTCCAGTGAAGCACTTGGAAATTCCCTTTGGGGTCCAGCATTATTTCATATCATTTCATTTTATTTTATTCATTTTAATTTGCAGAATGCTCAAGCTGAGCCATGAAGCCCCAGGAATCAGCTTCCCCAGGGCACTATCCTGGTCTCCCTTAGCGCAGGAGCAGTGTTTAAAATCCCAGGATTTTAAATATAAATGTTTTATATAAAAGATATAATAAAAGATTTATTCCCCCTCCTTCGAGAGAGGAAACCAGGCTTGTCACTCACAAGAACAGGAGATTTTAAGACACAGGTACCAAGGCAGAGTTCTGGATTAAAGACCTCAGTGCTCTGCTCTGAGCTCTTCTCCCCCTCTCCCTCATCCCATAGGATGCTCTGACGTGGCATTTGGGATTTCTCAGCTCTCCATGGTTTATCCTCACCATCCTTACCGCGAGTGCCACCGTCCTGCTGGAGCTCTGCTGCCTTTTAAACCCCTGGGATGCACGGGAAGGGAATTAAACAGCGGGGAGCTGCCAAATCCACATGTCAGCCAGTGGGAAGCGGATCGGGCCGGGGCATCTCCCCGTCCGACCCGCGGGCACCGGGATCATTGGACCATCCCTGAATCCCACATCCCGAGGCTGGCGTTGGCCCACACCCCTTCCATCCCTCCCTCCTGAGGAAGGGGACGTGTCAGGGTGCCTGGTTTGCCCTCCAGCCCCAAAACCCGTCCGATGCCCTGTTTACGCTTCCCTCTCTCGGCTGCTCCTGCTGATTTATGGGATGGGCAGCGCCGAGCGACGCCGCAGCTGCGGGGAGGAGGAGGAGGAGGCGAGAACCAGGAGCCCCGCAGGCTTCCTCGGAGAACTCTTCTCCGGTAATGAATCCGGGATCGAGGAAAACCTGCCCCGAGATCCCTGCAAACACCCGGGTGACGCTCTCCAAAAGGAGACGCTGCCTCTTTGTTGCTGGGGTTTTTTTTGGGATGCCGGTGGTTTTTTTGGGAGGCTGGCTGGAGGATGCTGCTGGCTCGGAGGTCTCTGAGCACATTCAGCTGTCCCCAAACCCCATTCCATTTTATCTGAAATACCTACCGAGCACCCCCTAAATTTTCCTGCACGCTGAAAATAGCCGAGTAATGAACCTTGTTTTGAAGGAAATGCTTTTTTTGTTTTTCCCGTCTAATTTGGAAAGCCTTCTCCTGTTTGTGGCTTTCTCCATCGGATTACCAATTTGCTTTCCCAAAGGAATTGCAAGCTGTGTGGCAAAATCTCTACTTAGGGCAGTAGATAAATTAAATATGTAAGTTATTTGAAAGTGCAAGGGGTTATACTGAAGTAAAAAATTTATAAAAATAATTTTTAAAAAGGATTTATTTGGTTTCGGGTTTTTTGTTTCCTTGGGGGCTCGGGGTTTTTTGAGTGGGGAGCGTTTAAACTTTTACTGAGGGTGCCGTCTATTTTCTGCCATCTAAACTGTAATGTAAAATACTTATTTTCCCTCTTTTCCAGTGTTGAAAATGTTTTTTCATCCAGGGTGAGAGACTCGGTTCCTGGCACTTCCTCATGGTGTTCTCCAGTTCTTTTGTAGAAGAGTTGAGGTTTTTTTGGCTGGTTGGTTGGTTGGTTGGTTGGTGGGTTTTTTGGGGGGGTGGTTTTGAGTGGAAAAGCACTTTTGCCCAAATGCGAGGTGGATATTTCAGGCAGGGCCACTCAGGTGAGGTTCATGGGGAGGGTTCATCTCCTCCAGCAGGGAATTGCGACGGTGTTGGCGAGGAGGGGTTTGGTTCCTCCTGAAACCACCTGGTGAAATGCGCTGGAGTCGGAGTGTGTGGGGTTTATAGGGCCCGAGACTGTGCTTGGCAGTTTTGGTGAGGGGCTTGTGCCAGGCAGGGCATCTGCACGGATAATTTCTCGTTCCTGAGAGCCTGCTGCCCATTAATTTCTGGGGAAGAAGAAAAGAGAGGAGAGCTGGAATGAAGCAAACCGGTGCCAAGCCCTGCGCGGGGGGAGCGGCGTCCCGTCTCTCCGTGTGGTGCCACGAGGCAGCCGCGGCTCATCCATCACTCTGAGGGATGTGTCCAAGCCTTCTAATTAAGGAATATAACCGCAGGTCGGCAGCTTAAACTGGTTCTGACCTGTGTTTTTTAATTAAGGCATTTTTTTAATATAACCCTCGCTTCGGGTCATCTGATAATGCCGATCTGGATGTAACGCCTAACCTCGTTAACCCTCGATTGTTCCCGCTGCACTTTAAAGCCAGTCTTAAGGAAAATCGTCCCAAAACCTGAACACCAGGCAGTCACAAAATCCCAGACTGGTTTGGGATGGAAGGGACCTCACGGTTGTCTCATTCCACCCCCTGCCGTGGACAGGGACACCTTCCAGGTTGCTCCCAGCCCTGTCCAACCTGGCCTTGAAGTATCTCCAGACACTCTTTGGGGTCGTTGTTTTCAGCTGGCCAATGGCCCCTGATTCCACTTGGATCTTGCAGAGCAGAGGTTTTTGACAAAGGGCTCTGCGGAGGAGAGCCTCGTTCCTGTCAGCAGATGGAACAACTGATGAACTCAGGGGATTAGCAAAAGAAAACCAAGCCCTGTGCAGTTGTAGAAGAACATTTTGTACGGGTTTTTGCTTGTCCTGTAGTGTCCTGCACGTAGCAACATTGCACTGAGTAACACAGAAATGCTAATTCAGTGTTTTTATGCAGGGGAAGCAGCATTCTGAGTGCATTCCTTCACTCAGCCCACAAACCAAATCCATGGAAAGCACGTGTGGTGTGCCCTGTCAGGCTTGGCTCTTTTGTCCGGGATCGTTAAAATATTTGCACTGAGGGGAAGAAAAAGTGCCGGGTGTTTTGTTTCCCTTGTTTCTGGATAAAGTTCTTCCCGAGGTGGGAAAACACCCGCCTTCCATGTGAAAGGTGCTCTGCAGAGTGGCCCTTGGGAATGGTTTGGGCTGGGATTCCCTGGAGCGGAGCCATCCTGGAGCCGGTGGCAGTGAATACACGGCCACAGGTTTTTCCTTGCTTACCCGTTCCGGAGTACAGCAGGAGAGTCAGGCAGAGAAAAAACTCCCTTGCCATCTCAAATACAATAAAAAGAAATTGAGGGATGGGAAGAACAAAAATTTCACTGAAAGAGGCTCAGCACTCCCCCAGTAATTCCCACCAGTTCTTCCAAATCCAGTGTGTCAAACACTCAGGGCTCAATTTACCACCTCCTTGGTGGGGGGGAGTGTTTACGACACATTCCCTGCATTCCTTTTCCAGAAATGCTGTAAAATTGGGTTGGTTTTTTTTTTCCCTTTCCCTTGTATGCGATGGAGAGTGTGACTCACATCTAGAAAATTCACCTTACACTGAGCTCTTCTTAGAGCAACTTACCTAAAGGGGACATCAAATGTGCCCCCAAGAGTGCTGCACCACAAGAGGGGGGGTGCAAATGTGCTTTTGTGTATTTGGGGCTGGTTTGGGTCTTGATAACAACAGAAATGGAGAGAGATGGGCTGAAGTGGAGGATTTATATGTCCCAGTGGAGGAGAACTGAGGAGATGGACATCAGGTTGTGCCCAAGGAGTGTGTTTTCCACGGCCGCGGCCATCCGTGCTCAGCGTGGCAGGAGCAGGAAGGAAAAAACCCCATGTAGAGGTGTCCTCAACCCATGCCCGTCCCTGGAGGTGTTCCAGGCCAGGCTGGATGGGGCTTGGAGCCACCTGGTCTGGTGGAAGGTGTCCAAGGATTCCTTCAGCCCAAACCATTCTGGGATTCTGGGGTTCTGTGGACCAAGCAGGAGGAGGCCCAGCCAGGCACTGAAGTCCGGGAATGGGCATCGAGTTACCGCTTTCCAAAGACAAGAAGGGTTTAACCATTGGAAGAGGTGCCTCCAAAGGGGCCTGTGGGTTTTTCTCAGCTCTGTCCTGGGTTTATATCCATCCTGAAGTGGCCGATTCCTCCTCAGCCCTGGCTTGTTGGGCTTGGTGGAAGAATTCCTGCTCTGTCACAGGGGGCCGGGCTGGGTGTTTGTAATGATTTCTTCCTGCTTGCAAAGCCTCTACCTCAATCTGTCTCTTCCCACAAGCTGGGAGCAGAGCCCCGAGGGTGAAATTCCACATGATCCACGGATTAACTCCACCTCCATTCCTGCAATCTGCCTGATTGCAAAATTTTAATTGGCTCGGGGAGGGGGATCTCTCCTTTCCCAAATTTACGGCAGCGGCCCCAGCTTCCCGTCAAACCTGCAGCACAACTCCTGCTCTCCCCAAGTCGTGTGGAGTTGCTGCCGCCTCTCCTGATGATCTATGAGGGTGTCAGGACTCATTATGTCACATCAGGGGATGCAGCGGGATAAGAAGAGCTAATGGGATGAGGCAGGAGGCATTTGGAGATGGAAGAGGGAGAAAAAAGGTTCTCCGTGCACCAGAGCACACATCTGTTTCGTGGCATAATTCAAATTAACTCGGGGGAATTTGCTGCGTCTCGTGTGTCTTCTGTGGTGACACACAACACAGAAATGAAGGCTTGGAAAGCTTTTATGAAAGCTCAGCAGCCACAGTGGGTTTAAATTGCCTTTTTTTTTTTCTTTTAATTTAAAAAAGAAAAATAAAAAGAGAAATTCTGATGGCAATTTCCTACTCTTGACCGATTCCACATAATTTGTGCTTGCACTGATTGCAGTTCTATAAACAGGAATTCCAGGGCTCTGTGTCTCTCTACCAAGGGGGGAGATGTTTAGCTCTTCACTTTTCTCCCGGATGAGATGTGAATCGCCGGCATTTCATCCTCAGGGATGCAACAGGGAGATTATTCCCAGGGTGAGGAAGCGTGAGCTGGCTGCTGTTGGGCTCCAGGGATATCTTCCAGCCCAAGCTGGCAAAGCTCAGCGTCTTCCTCTCCAGGACAAAGAGGGATGGAATAATGATCTGGGGGACCTGTGCTAGGAATTTGGGATCTTCTCGGAATAAGAGGAACCTGCACAGCCCTGAAACCCCCAAGAAAAGATCCCTTTGGGTGTTGGGTGCTGGTGGCACCCAAGATCTTCCTCGGGTGGGGCTGAGGTCCAAGAGATGCTCAGCAGTAGCACAAGAAGTGGGACCTCAGGTGTGGGGACCAGGTGCTTCAAGACCTGTGATGAGAACCTGTGGTGAGGGTTCCTTTCCGCCGATAAATGAAAGCTGGGTTTTATTTAAGACCTCTTAAGCACTGAGGGCTCTTCTCACCTCTGCTCCTGAGGAGGAGCCTGGTGGAGGTAAGTACAGGTGGAAGGGTCAAAGGCATGCAGTTAGAGACTGGAAATGTGGGGTTTGCTTGGCCTGGGGAAGGGAAAAGGGATTTTGTAAAGTGAAGGCAGCTGTGGGCCTGTCCTTCCCCAGCCCCCTGTGAGTGCTAAGTGCAGCCGATGGAGCTGGAGGGAGTCAGGGAGGAGATACAACTCCCTTCATCTGCTCCCAGAATTATCTCCCTCTGCTTCATTTTTGAAGGCATTTCACCATTTCTCAGTCATTTTCATTTTGCCTCTCCCTTGTTTTCCCCCCACCCCAAATGTCACCGCTGCTGCTTCGAATCCAGCTGAGCAATTCTGTCCGTGGGAAGAAGCACTTCAGGAGAGCCTCTTGTCTCCAGCCCCCTGGAGAAGACTTATTTTACTCTTATCTGTCACTCATGCAGATGCCAGAACCTAGAAGAGGGATAACTGTTGGATTCTGTGTTCCCTTTTTGGTCCAGAAGCCTGTGCAAGGCTCCATCTCCGTCACGATCAGGGATCAGCTCCCTGTCATGTGAGGAGGTGTCTGGGGATGTTTTGAGAGGGGCTTCCCAGGTTGTGTTTCTGAGGGTCAACCTGAAAAATGTGAAGAACCTTCCACCCTCTGCTTCTGGCCAGCTGCTTCCTTCCTCCCACAGAGGAGGGTTTGGGGCTGGAATTTGGATTTTTGAGGCCAGATGCAATGGTTCCAGACAGCCCCTTTTTGCTTTGTGAATGGGTTATCTCTTCTAGCTGGTTTTATCAAGCTCTCAGGCTGCCCAGCCCAGAGTGTGATCCTTGGGCAGGTTATGTTTGGCTCTGATTCTTTTCTTTCTTAATCTCTGCATTTCCTGGCTGGTGGCTTTGGTAGCTGCTTCTTGCCCTCCTGGCTCCCAGGGTTCGGGTTGGGGAAGGCAGCTGGAAGCAATCTAACAATGCAACGTCTTTAAAAAAAAAAAAAAGGTGGAGATTTCCCTTTTTTATCATCCTTGCCCTAATCCTGCTCTCCCTGTTTATCTAGTGCTGGCTTCAGCACTCGTCAGCCCCTGATTTAACTCTGTAACCTGGCAAAAAAGGGAGCCAACAAAAACACCAAATGATTTTATTTCTTTTTATTCCCTTTTCCTGCTGTGTCTGTGAGTTAAAACAGCTCCGTGTGGCTGGATGAGGAGCCCATCTCTGGAGTTTGCTGCTGGTGGTGGTGTTGGTAAAAGTCCTATTGGCTTCCCAAGGGAGGGCACCCAGGGTGTGAGGCCTTTGGCTGTCCCAAATTTACAGACATCGCCCAGGTTGAGTCCTGGTGCATTTGCTGAGTAGGAGCTTTGGTGGGGAAAACCCTTCTGGGTTCATGGTGGTCCCTGCTCCTGTCCCTTGCTCCCTTCCCCCCTTCCCATGGCACCTACTCTTGTGTTTCTGGTTTGAAAGGGATAAAGGAGTGAGGAGCGCAGCTGCTCTGGAAGCAGGTTTAGCCTTGGGGTGCCTGTGACGTGCAGCTGAGGGATTTGTGTGGTGCTCGGCTTCACCAAAACTCAGGTTCTTCCCCGACATCCTCTGCTTTCACTGGGAGAGGAACATCTCCAGCTCTGCCTCGAGCTGGTCTGAAAAGAGATTCTATTTATTTATTTATTTGCAGCTAACTTTTTTTTTGGGTGGTGCGGTTCATTTTACCTCGTGGAAAAATGTCCGTAAACCTCGCATCTGGTTCTCAAAATGTGGGGATGTCACCAGCAGCTGGGTAGCTGGATTCTGTGCTTTTCTTTGGGATAAGGGAGTTCCTCACCTTGTTCTGGCTCTTCTCCCCTTTCTCGTGTGTGGTCAGAGGGTTTGAATGAGCAGGCTTGCGTTCATTAAACTGGGAAAGGTTGGTTAGCTGTGCTTGTGGTCCCTGTGGGGTGGCTTTTCCGGGGAAGAGGCGTCTGGGACACGAACAGGGCTGGATGGTGCAGCTCCCAAGTCGGCAGGGAAAGGGTGGCTAGACTGGAGGCAGGTGGAGCCCGGTAGGAAAAGGCCCTGCTCCCCATGTGGGTGACTGCAGCAAGAGGGTCCCCTCCTCCTGAGGAGGGGGAAAAAAAAAAAAAAAAAAAAAAGAGCAGGAAAATAGGCAGGGAACAAATAGGTTTTGTTTTCCTTTCCTGGATGGAGTATTTCAGCTTCACCTTCCTCCTGGTGGCTGTGGAAAGTGAGTTCAGCAGGCTCCCAGGGCTCGGCTATTCAAGTTTTCCACCAGAAAAAAACTTTGCTTTTTCAGGGCTACTTTCCTCCTCGAACAAAAGGGATATTGTCCAGGGGAGGATTTTGATTTTATGCTTCTCAAGTCGGGAAACTTCTTCCTGCAGAAGCTTTCCAGTGGCTTTCACAGCACGTTTCCTCCTGCCACCTCTCTGGGGATGCTTGGCACTGTCCCCAAGCTCGGGTCACTGCAGGGAGCTGCACCCGTGGTCCCTCACGTTAGTCTGGCTCTCTTAGGAAAGCAAAAAAACTGCGGAATAACCCTCAGAGTGCAGCATCCCTGGTGCCTAGATTGGGTGCTGGGGACTCGTGGCTCGTCCCAGAATCCCGCGGGATAATTTATCTGGCCTTTCCCTTGTGAAGATCTATCCAAAGGTGCTGGGTAACAACCAGCCCTGCAGACAGAAGGGTTGTGACAGCAACTGATTGTCCAGCTCATCTTCTGCTCTGTGGTGCCCCTGCACATTCACAACGTGAATTCCTTGTTCTCCGGAGCTAAAGGGAAGATGGGCTTGGGCTGGGATCGAGACAGAGCTGTGAAAAATGAGTACCATAAATAGATATACTGTTGTGGTTTGGGGTTTTTTATCCCCACATCTTTGTCCCACCTTTGCTTCCAGCCAGCCTGGAACGGCGAGAGAAACCCAAACTGCCCTCAAAGGGAGAATGGAAGGAAGGAGAGCTCTTGTGCTTCATTCCTGGGAAAATGGCAGGCATTTGTCATTCCGGTGTAAGCCAGGCTGCCAGACGTTTATGACAGGAATTTGTGTGATTCATGGCTGGGATTGCTGCTCAAACCCAGCGGGGATTTCGGAGCAGCCGTGCTGGAGGCTGGCCTGAAGGAAGGCTTGGCATGCAGGAAGGCTGTGCTTCCGTGTGGCTTGGCACTACCTCCCCAAAGGAATATTCCAGAGCAAGGGAAGATGGTCGATATCAATCCTTTCCCACCGCTGGCAGGTCCTAATCTCCCAAAGGAGTGGTTGGGCTCGAAGTGGAGCTGTCACAGCTCTCCCTTCCTGGGGCACCTTTCCTAGTCTCTGGCTGGTGGCCACCTGCTTGTCCTGAAGGCACCAGATGTTGAGATGTTCCAGGCTGCTGGTGCCCCTGGGTGAATCACCCACGTGGATGCACGTGAGGGATGTGGTGGCAGAGCTGTTTGCAGGGAAAAGGCTTAGCCTGGGCCACGGAGACCATGTTCTTCCCCCAGGAGCCATTTCAGTCTGGTTCTGTTGTTAAAACACGTGGGTTTTTCCTGCCTGCTGCTGGAGGGATGCTCTCCTGGCACTCAGTTGCTTGGGATTGCCACGTTTTGGTCTTCTCCTGCTCCCAGCAGTGTCTGTTTTGTGCTTCCTCCCCCTTCTGGGATTTTATTGTGTGTGCATTTATCCTTTTTCTGCCCTCCTCTGCTTTTCTAAATGTGCTCGATGATCCCAGATTCCCTCCGTAAGAGTATTAAAAAAAATGGGTTAAAGGAGTGAGAGGCATCTCCACCCTGTCCAGATACAGCTGTGAGATGGTGAGGATGGAAGGAGGGAGATGCAGCACCACTGATTAACCTTATCTGTGGCCAGCTGTGTCATCCCCAAGCCTTTAAACCAACGTGGCAAAGGAGCAGCACCCTGGCAGGGCTTTGCAGCCCCATCAGGCAGGGGATGAGCTCAGTTAGAGCTCCCCATCCGTCTGGAACGAGGTGAATTCCCTGCCTGAGGGGGACCTCTCTGTGCAGGGTTTTGTGCTCAGAGCACCCTTTGGCTTCGCTGGAAGGCGACAGGGGACAGATGTTGGAGATCTCGTCCTGCAGGGGCAAAGGGGGAAATTCTACTCTAAACAAAATCCTCCCCCGTGTCCTACAGCTTCCTAAAACTGCTCCATTGTGACCTGCAGATATTTATCTCTCCCCTCCTCTCTGTGTTTGCACATTTATGAATGTATACATACAAATGTATGTGGGGAGTGTTTTAATCTGTCACCAGTGAATTCGTGTTATTTCAACAATAACAGCAGGGCTGGGGACAGAAAATTCATCATTGTGAGAGCTCAGCCCTAAAATTCATCATTATGAGAGCTCGGCCCCACAAATACCATAATCTTCTGGATGCCAAAACACTGGTGGCTTCTCTAATGTTGTCGTGGGTTGACAGGTTTCTAGGTGAATTTCACCCTGCCAGGTCCTGTGGAGTGGCAGGGTGTCGTGGGCCAATGACATTTAAGGTACGCCCTCTGCGAGATACAGTATTTAAGGAGCTGGACACTGGGAACTTCCTCTTTGGCTTCCGGCGTTCCAACAGGTAACAGGGGACCTGGG
>VZTF01000158.1:650369-661749 GCA_013397755.1 Cnemophilus loriae
TTCTGGATGCCAAAACACTGGAACCACTACAAATGTCCTGTAAGGACGTTTGATGCAAACCATCCTTATTGCCTCATCCGTATGAGGGCCGATTATCAAATTAATGTGCTTTGGTTTTAAGCCCATGACCAGAAGCCACGTGCCTGATTCTGTCGGAATAACAGATTTTGGCAGGTGTTGAAGGCTTGGACAGCAGCTGGGTGGGAGAAGGTAGGCCCAGCCTAGCAAATCTGCCTTTGGTGGCTCTTGGGACCAGTCCTGTGGGGAAGAACAAGACCCAGGAGCGAGGCAGGAGGAGCAGCAAGGAAAGGGAACTTGGAATTACAGATCCCAGAATGGTTTGGGTTGGAAGGGACCTTCAAGACCATTTCATTCCAACCCTCCGCCTTGGGCAGGGACACCTTCCACGAGACCAGGTTGCTCCAAGAGAAAATTTGAGGGCTGGCTCAGGGGTGTCAGAGCAGCTGCCAAAGGAAGGTGTTGCCAAGGGAATTTTCCAGGTCTGAGCAGCCTCCCTTCCCTCTGGGGAACACAAAGGTATTTTTCCCTGACTTCCCCTCTGGATTTCAGGTTTGCTCTCGTGGGTGTTGAGGCAAGTTTGTTTATGACTAATAATCTAAATATTGTGGTGCATGTGTATTCAAATCCGTATGCAAATGTGAAATTGCCTAATCTAATTTTTGTTTTCTCCTGCAAACAATTTCTCCTCTTCCTTCCATGTAAATCAGGAGTATGTTCTCCAACGCTGATAAATTCTGGGCTCATCTAACCCTGGTGGGGAAAGAACTGGACTCTCTGTGTTTATAAACAGAGAGAGAAAATATATATCTCTCCACAGAGAGTTTACATTCCACATGGGTTCTCTGGCCAGGGCGTCCAATAAAAGAAAAATATGTATTTCTTGTCGAAAGGTGCTGGAAACATCTGGCTGGGTGGCACCATCCCCAAATCCCACGAGCGGGATCCAAAGGAGGCCGAGCACGATGCAAGTTGGGGTGCTTGCTAGGGACTAATAAACTCTGTGATTAAAATCAATCAAAAACAGGAAAACTGGGCCCCGGGGCTCCTAGGAGAAGGCTTGGTGGTGGCTGAACGTATTAATTAATTTCAAAAGTGTTCCGATGCTTTTTTTCTCATGGTTATCTGTGCACAACTGTCATCCCATGCGGTTCTAAACTCACTTGGAAGAATTTTTGGCAAGAGTCTGAGGAGCAGAGAAATTATTTTAATCATTAATTACTGCTGTTGCCTGCCCTCCTGTCCCACCACTTTACTGTTCTTTTACCAGGTGTCAAGGCAGCTTCTTAGCAGGGATTAGAAACTGGCTGGAGATGAGGGAAGGGAAATTTAATATCTATGAATAGGAGAAACCAACATTTTTAGTAGTTGATGCACCAATCAGCTTCTGCAGCTTGGGCCAGTGGCTGTGCAAGCCCTTGCCTGTGATTCTGATGTGACAAATCTTTTTTTATCTAACATTAATGTTCTGTTCACGCCATAAAATTACCTGGGTAACCTCCGATTAGACTCCAAGGGTGAAACATAGCCAGAGAAATCCGATTCTGTGCATAAAGCACAAAGTTCTCTCTGGCCCAGCGTTGAAGTGCTCTTTCCAGCAAAAACAGGCATGAAACCACAGACTTTCCTGAATTACTTCGAGGGCAAATGTTGGGAAGGTTTGGAGGATGGACACGGCGTTTAAGCCCCACGGGGTGTTTTGAACACCTGACCGTTGTGTGGGGACAACCCTCAGGCTTCTTTTTTCCTTGCTTTGCACTTCTGCAAAGCAAGAATACTCGAAGAGGGATGTGTGTCAGCGTTCATCTTTCACCTCCGTGGAATATTTTCCTCCGTGATCCATAGTTTGGCTCGCGGCTCTTCATTATCCACCGCACTCTTCACTCGGCACGTGCGGCCCCGTCCTCGGGGATCCTCGGTGGAAATCTGTTTGACAAACAAATGAGGTGATTTTCCCCTCCTCCTCCAACATCCTCAGGTTGGTTTGTTTTTAAGAACGAGTGGGCTGGAGGGAGAGAAGATGCTGCAGTTGGTACATCTTTGATAAACGATCCCGGGCGCCGGCCGTCCCGCCGGGATCGCTGACCGGATCCCACCCTCCCTTTGAGGAATGAGGACAAAAGCAGGATTTAAGGGAAGTCCCCAGCCTCGTCATTCTCCCCACGTCTCCCCCGTAGCTGTTAAGTGTGCGTGGGGCATCTGGTCGGTCATGAACTCCGCGGGCCGGTCCTTGGCCACAGAACCCCCTAAATAAAGGAGGAATTTTCCCGCTGCTAATCTTCCTGGCGAGGAGCACGGGCTCACTCAATGCAATTGTTGTTTTTATCAGTCGCTGAATGCTCTGCAGCTCAAGCTGGGTGGTCTCTGAGACGTCGCACACGACTCACGTGGGCCGGGTCGGGGAGAGGAGAGGTTTTTTATGGTCGGGGAGGAACGTGCGGGTGTGGGACCGCCCAAATTCCTCACGGAATCTGGTGAGCTGAAGCCCCTCCTCACGTGGTTCAGCAGAGGTGAACTGGAAGGGGCCGCCTTGCTCAGAGCTCTGCTGTCCATCTCTTTGAGGAGTAGCCACGGGGAGCTGTCATTCCTGGCAGGATTGCATCAGGTCAGCAAATCTCACTGGAAGGGTCTCGCCAGGAATGGGGCTGAGGAGCTCTAGAAAAGCCACCTGAGGAGTGTTGAATAAATTAGTTTATCGTGGGCAGAGCTGACCTGAGGGGGCTTCTAGACCTGGAGCCAAGAGAGGCCTGAGGGGATCATCTTCAGGTCTCTGATCCAAATAACCGCATCTTGCTGAGATCCCACCACAGGGAGATCTCCTGGCCCCTAAGGGTGGCTCTTTCTTCCTGCAGTTGGGTTGTGTGTGGTCAGCGAAGCGACCCTGTGGTCCGGTGACCAGCGGGAATGACCACCAGCACTGGCATTGCTGGAAGGAGTTTGGGAGCTTTCTCCAGCAGAGAGCTCAGAGCTGGACACACTTTGAGGGCTTCCACTTCCCCAGGCATTTATTTAAAAGCAAATCAAGAGGGTGATGGGGTGGAAATTATCTTCAGCAAGGGATTGCTCTTTTCCCAGTCCTTTTTTCCCTGCTGGTGAAAGCATTTCACAAACAACTGATGAAGTTTTGCATCATCCCATGGCAGCTGGAAGTGGCAATAGATCATTGCTTTATTTCCCTCTTCAGCTGGAAAATCTCATCCAGCCTTCAGCGAATCAGGAGGTGCAGGTGGTTAATGGGACACGTGATTGAAAAAGAAGGGAAAAATAAAATCTCCATTTGCATGGAGAGTTATGGAAAACCCCGAGAAAGGGGTTGGCGACAGGCAGGAAAATCCCTCTGCTTTTCCAGGGATGGATTCAGCAGCTATCACTGGCTTGGCCCCAGAGCCTTGGGCAGCAGAATTCCATCTGCTGGTGGTGTCACCTTGTCTGAGGAGGGACAGCCCACCCCACCCCACCCCACGGATCTCCTGAAATTGGCCTGGATTGGGTTGCACATCCCATCTTGGGATGAAGGCCAATTGGATGCTGCATTAGAATTTGAGTTGGACTGGTTAAATCCTGCTTGGGCTTGGACTCCACCCTTAATTTCTTTTGTGTGGTCTTCTCTTGGGAAGCCGTAGAGAAAACCAGCAGTTCGTTACGGGAACGTCTGGATCTCATCCAGGGATCATCATCATCGTGCTGTGGGCTACTGTGCGCCGCCAAAATAGCCCTGGCCACCTCTTGCCCTTCCCCAGGGACGTGCTTGTGCCCCGTCTCCGGGTGTTCCATCCCTGGGTGTTCTCCCTGCCCGGAGCACGCTCGGCAGCTGCCGTCGGTCGGGAAGGGAGGGTCTCCAAGCTGGATGTCAGCCCACCCTTGGGTGGAGACCACCAGAGCTCGCCTGCTGTGGAGCAATGAGCTGCGAGAGGCTCTCAGCCATCCGGGTTTCCGCAAGGCAGGAGCTCTCTTCGGAGGGATCCAATTCCCTCTTCCCTCCCGTTCTTCCGCTGGCAGCCTCTGCCTTTGGGGTTTAAATCGTGGAGCTGCGGGAAAGCCCAAATGTCCGGATCACTGCAGGGCAGGAGGCTTAGAGGGTGAGGTGACCCCAGGAGAGGCGTGGAAATTCAGCTCTTTTGGATGAAGCTGTGCTATTTTTTTCCAGTTTTCCGTGAGGGATAATTACGATCCTAAATAAAAATTTTCCTCCCACCTCCCGTGTAATTTTCCATCTCCCCACCAGGGAAAGGGGAAAGAGGATTTGTGAGGAAAGCAAAATGGTTTTGCTTTTAGTTTCACTTCCTTACTTAAAAAACTGGTTTGTTTTCTGAGTGGAAAACCAGATAAAATTAGTGTGGAAGTGGAAAATATTCTCCCTAGCTGTAGGGATGCTGCATGGCAAAATACTTTTGACGTTGACTAATCCAATTACTCCGGATTTGGCAATCCTGAAGGGTTGCCAAACCCATCCTTTTCCTGAAACTGAAGTCCCTGAATGTGCCCATGTACCGGGAATTCCAGGACCTCATGGATGCTGCCAGGACCTCATGGATGCTGCCAAGTGCATTGGCGCCCTGTTGTTGCCCTTCCAGGGGTAATATTTTCAATTTCAGCTGTAGGGCTGCAATAAACTCTATCCTAAAGAAACCCAAAATGGGAGAAACTGGGATATTTGCTATCTGAGGTCGAGGGTGTAGGGGAGATGGTCATTCCCCCATCACCCTTTAAGTCCAAACCCTAAAAGGAGCACCCCACAGGCAGGTTTGGCTCTTCCACCTCTTCCTCCCATGCCATGGAGGCATTTCCAGCTTTACTCTTTCCCGAAATGATTTCTGCCTCCAGCCCTGGCAGTGGTTATTCCCAGATGCTCCATCTCCCGTCCCAGGAGGTGCCTGACTGCTTTAAGGATTGGAGAGCAACCCTGAGGGCATCTGAGTGACATCCTACAACTCGACAGGAGCTCTGTCACCTTGGGGAGCGTTCCTACGCCCAAGCCAGGTGGAAACATGACTGGAGCAGGGCCAGCAAAGGGAGGCAGGAAGGATGAGGAGCTTGGAAAGTCTTCCACGGGGGGTTAAACAGATTAGGGGTGTTTAATTTACTGTGGAGAAGAGTGAGGGATGCCACGGTGGGTTTTTGAGACAGTGAGTGACGCGGAGAAGGTCGGGAAACCACTGCTGTCTGCCAGCTCCTGTATTTTATAGGATACCTGAAAGGAGGGGTGGAATATTAAATAATACTTACATCAATACATAGTATTAAATCAAATGTTTAAAATAGAGGGGGGAAAAAAGGGGGTTTTCAAGTATGGCAGTGCTCCAGCTGTGCTTGGGTGATGATGTTAGGACAGATGGTGTCCAGGTTTTGGGAGCAACATTTCTCCGTGGCCCACGAGGGATTGCAGAACAGTCTTCTGCCTGCCCCGAGAGGCAGCTGAAATAATAATAATTGTTTATAAAAATAATTCCCAATGGATGTGGAAATTCGGCTGAGGTTTTTGGGATTTAAGGCTGAACCTTTAAAGATGGTGTAGGGGTTTTGCCTACCTGGCAGTGTCGGGATATGGTGAATAACCTGCTGGAAAAAGGACATGGATGAGGAGCCGTGTTTTGCTCTCCAGGAGATTTTTGCTGTGTGAGGCTGGTGTTCCAAAGAGACAAATGAGGTTGGGACAAGCTGTGTCACCAGTTCAGTGTAACCCTGTGATTCCACTGTCACCTAAAGCCACACTGATGATCTACCCTGCCAAAAATATTTGCTGCGTTGGGATGCCTCATGAAAGGGATTCGCTTTGCTGGGATGTTGCAGCAGAGTGGTGATGTGATTGTGCTGGACGCTGGTCTGGTGAGCGTCCTGCAGCTCTGGGATGGAGCTGAGACTCCTGCAGGCCCCTCTTGGAGGCGATGGAGGGAGCGAGAGAGGCTTTCCAGGCTGGATCACCCGGCTTTGGATGCGAGAGCCGGCGTGTGGTACCTCGCTCTGCTAATGGTGCTGCTTTGACCCTTTCCCGTTTCCCTGCTGACACTGGGGAGCCTCTGCCGTGCTCCTGGCTTTGTTTTAATCTTCAGTAATAGCAAAAGAAAACAAACCGATGCTTTGCTCCCACCTCAGTCCGAGGATGCTCCTTAGATCGGGGATAAGGGACGGATTTTGTCTCAAACACCCACGGGCCAAAGCTCACAGAGCTTTTTTTGCTCCAAGATTCCTATCTAAGGAGCACTCCCAGGGGAGGGATGTGTAAAATGAGTAACCAGGAGCTTGTCTGGGCAGCGGGTTGCAGCTGCAGGGCTGGGAGGGAGGCTGGGAACTGTTTGGGGACAGCAGGCTGCTGTGCCGTGCCACCGCTGGCTGTCACAGCACCAAAGTGCAAAAGTTAAAAAAGGGCTTGTGAAAATCCCCTCTCCCGCTCTCTTGGATCCCCTTCAAGCACTGGAAGGGGCTCTGAGGTCTCTGGAGCTTTCTCTCTTCCAGGTGAACACGCCCAGCTGTCCCAGCCTGTCTCACCCCAGGCCACCCAGCAAAGCCCAGCCCTGAATTCGATGATAAATCCCACAGCTGGGAGTGTTTCTTTTACAGGGAAACACTCAAGGACCATCACCAAACCGCAGCCAGGGGGATTGCCCACGGGTTTTAGGGAAGCTGTGAGATGGGGCATCCCCCTTCCATGGGGCTGGGCTGCTCAGGCCACATTCCTCTGCTTGGAAAGTGCACGGCGGCAGCAGCACGAAAGGGTTTGTGTGTGACGATTTTTCAAGCTCAGGACAGCTGTGAAAGGTTAAGGAAAGTTAATCAGAAAGCTGGGGGGCTGCTCCCCGCCCCGATCTGCTGCTCAGCTCAGATTATTCTGTGATTCATGTCAGGTCTGTGAGTGTTTGCTGAAATGCAAATGAGTGCAGCACACCCCGACTTGCTTTTTGCCACAGAAAAATCCTATTTCTGTGTAAACTGTGGGAAATCAGCTGTGCCAAGACCGTCCAGGTGGAGCTAAGCTGAGCATGGTACAGCCTGTCAGAGAACATCTCCTTACAAAAGCCAGACATGAATCATTTTGAGGAACGTGTTTTGCCCACCTGGTCCTGCCGTTCCACGGTGTGGTTCACCTAACACAGAGAGTAAATAATTCAGCTGTCTTTCAGCTCCATCCAGCAGAAAGCTTGGCTCTCTCCCTCTTCCCCACCAAGTTTTGTCAGGAGCAGAGATAAGGCAGCAGGATTGTCCACGCTGGCTGACCAACAAATGGTTGTAAAATCACGGGTTCTGTGTTGAGGCACAACGTGTTTCATGGCATTTCATCTTTTTCCTGTTTTTCTACCTAGGAAAGGTTGCTTTGGCTCAGAGGATGCTCAGAGCGAAGGATGGGGCTTGGAGCAACCTGGTCTATGGGAATTGCCCCAGTCTGTGGCAGGGGGTGGGAACTGGATGGGCTTTAAGGTCCCTTCCAACCCAAACCATTCCAGGATGATTTTATACACAGAGCCAAGTTCCTCCTCTCAGCAGTGCTCGGGACTTATCGTGGGGCAGGTGTTGGCTTTTGGTTTGTCAGTGTCTATCCACCCATCTTTAATATTAAAATATTAAACTGGATGAAAGCATTGCTCCTTCTTATAGTGGCCCATGTTTTGTTTAAACACAAGGAGCATGCGCAAAGTGGAATTTGTCATGGTAAAACATTAAAAAAAAAAAGAAAATAGTGTAACCAGGCCTTTGAAACCTCAAAGAAGTTGTGGGACTGGTTTTGGCAGGAAATGAAAAAATTTCCTTTTCCTTGATATTCTTCTCTTTCCTTTTTAATATATTTTTTTTATTATTATTATTTTTCCTAAGACGATGTAATTTCCTGACTCTCCCTGATCTGAGCTGTGTAATCAAAAGGAAGGGAAGACAAACCGGGATAGCTCCTTCCTGTAAGGAAATGATTTCCAATCTTTATTTGAATGCCCCATTGCTTTGCAGGCCTTATCCCTCAGATATGACTGGAAGTATTCTTTGGCAAAGGTCCTGCTTGCAGACAGAGAGGCTGGGGATGGAGGGAAGACAGGAAAGAGCCAAGGTGGAGAAAAGGCTCCCAAGTAAATTTTCCTGTGTTTTTCAGCACATTCCTATAACCCAAATAGTGCTTCAAGTTTATTTTTTGACATCATCCCCTGGCTCGTGTATTTGGGTACCCCAAGCAATTACTTTTCTTATCTGATTAATATGAATCCTGGAATGGTTTGGGTTGGAAGGGACCTCAAAGCTCATCCAGTCCCACCCCCTGCCATGGGTAGGGACACCTTCCACCATCCCAGGGTGCTCCAAGCCCCGTCCAACCTGGCCTGGGACACTTCCAGGGATCCAGGGGCAGCCACAGCTTCTCTGGGC
Organism: Cnemophilus loriae; assembly: GCA_013397755.1. Classification (NCBI taxonomy): domain Eukaryota; kingdom Metazoa; phylum Chordata; class Aves; order Passeriformes; family Corvidae; genus Cnemophilus; species Cnemophilus loriae. The sequence continues at coordinate 658,731 of VZTF01000158.1, forward strand.
ACCCTGTGCCAGGGCCTCCCCACCCTCACAGGGAGGAATTTTTTCCCAATATTTTATTGAAATCTCCCCTCTTTCAGTTTGGCTCTTTCCTTCCAGGCCAAATTCTGGGAGTAATTAAAACTTGCCCCGTTTGCAAATGGGAATGTTTTGCATCTTGCAAACCAGCCTGGGACGTTAACAGCAGTGACTGCAAGGGGAGCCAAGCAAATGCAGGAAACTCCCCCAAAACCCAGATTTTCCAAAAACGATGCAGAGCTTTGTGCTTCAAGCAGCCTCCAAGAAAGCTGTGGAAAACAGCCACGGTGTAGTTTGGTTGGGAATGGGGTTTCAGAAAGGCTTGTGACTGCGTTGAAAAATGGTCCTAGACTTGATGCTGACAGATTTTGCTAGCGGGGCTCACGATCCTTGGCTCCAACCAGGACTTGCAGCCATTCTGGGAGCAGGAAAACGCTGGAAAATCTGTCACTTGCAGCAGTTTTCCAGCCACATCTGAAGCAGTGTTATGAAACGGGTCTGGTTTGGGTTGCCACATCAAAATGGGAGGCCACAGCTCCAGATTTGGGGCATCTCATCCAAACTGCAGCACTGTTTTCAAAAAGGAGTTGGATTTGCAGCTCTGTTTTCAGCCCGCTTGTAATGGGAAAATGGCTTTTATTTTGGATGATCCCCAGGAGTTTCTCTATCTTGCAAACTGCTGATTCCCAGATTTGTGTGTAGCACAGAGCAGGGGGTTGGAAACCTGATATTTTTTTCCAAGTCTTACGTTCTTTCTGCATAATCCAATTGCTTCTGCTTTTGGCTGGGTCAGATTTCCCGCTAGAAAAAAAAAAAGTGGGAAAAGTCGTATGTTCGTTGAAAACGCAAAGAAATTTGCATATGAACGAAGCCTTGCATCCCTGGAAGTGTCCAAGGCCGGGCTGGATGGGGCTTGGAGCAACCTGGGATATTGGAAGGCGTCCCTGCCCATGGGGCAGAGCTTTAGGATCCCTCCCAGCCCAAAGGATTCCATGAAAGCTCAGCATAAGAACCTTTTAGTCAAACCCTGCTCCTTATTTTCATTTTCAGCCAAAGAAATTTCCCTCTGCTTCAAGAGTTGCGGCCTGATCTAAGGAAAAGAAAATGTAATTCTTACGGAACTTCTCAACAACAAGTTGTCTTTGTCATTTACTGGGTGTTTTGTACTATAAAACCCCACAATAAGTCGGGGAATGTTCCCTTTAATGCCCTTGTGGAACCGTGCTCCTGCCCCTGGAAAAAGCCAGCAGGAACTCGTACATGGAATTGATGATCTTAGAGGTCTTTTCCAGCCTTAATGATCCTGTGTTGTTCACTATTTAAACAGCATGTTCAGTATCAGTCGATGCTGCAGAAATGTGGTATTTTGGACTAAAATGATTTGACTTGTAAAACTTTAAGAGAATGCTGAAAACCATTCTGGGGCGTGCTGGGGGAAAACAGAGGATTTGAGCTTGTATTGGGATTTTTTTCCCAATACAGGCTGTGGAAGGAACTGTTGTTTTGTAATATTTTCCACCAATTCCACTATTTTAAAACTTTTTTTCCCACTATTTTCCAGCTGCCAGCCTTTCCTCTACCCTCTGTTCAGCCTCTTTCCCATGTGACTCTCTGCAGGCACCGTTTGATCCCAAAAGCTTTATTTGTTCTGTCCCTGGAAAACGAGTCAATGGGAGGTCTGGAGTTAAAGAAGGAGGTGCATAAAGGCTGATGGTGGGTTGGAAATTAAGGGGAGGCACCTCCAAGCATCTCCTTTCCACTGGGAGCAGAGCAGGACAGAGTTTGCTGGCCAGAGAACAACACCAGCTCTGGTTTTTGGGCGTCAGGGAAGGGCCTGGTGGATCTGCCTGGATGGCAAAGCGTTTGTCTTGCCCTTCACCAGCACCTGTGCTCTGTGTGAAAGGTTAGAAAATCGACATGAGGAATAAAGTTCACATAAATACATCCATCACTTCTTATCTGTTATTTTTTCCAGCCTGGAGAAGAGAAGGCTTTGGGGTTTTCCAGTGCCTGAGGGGAACCCTCAAGAAAGATGGAGAGGGACTATTTACAAGGGATGGAGTGACAGGAAAAGGGAGAAGGTTTAGGGGGGATTCTGGGGAGAAATTCCTCCCTGTGAGGGTGGGGAGGCCCTGGCACAGGGTGCCCAGAGAAGCTGTGGCTGCCCCTGGATCCCTGGCAGTGTCCAAGGCCAGGTTGGACGGGACTTGGAGCAACCTGGGATAGTGGAAGGTGTCCCTGCCCATGGCAGGAGTGGAATGGGATGAGTTTTGAGGTCCCTTCCACCCCAGGCCGTTCTGATTCTGCTTTCAGGACCTTCCCTGACAAACTCAGGGGTTTTTGGAGTTCCTCTGTGCTCTGCAGCAGCACACAGGGAAGAGCATCCCTGCCCCACAATAAATCAGTGCTGTCCGGGGGTCTGCAAGCTTCAGAAAAGAAAACATTGGAAGCTGTTTCTTGCCTAAGATGAATCACTGTGTATATTTACGCTCACATATATAACGGATGTGTCTATATATCTTTAATATATCAGTGAAAGAAGCTTGTCTAGAACCACAGCACGCAGCTTTCCCCTGTCAGCAGCATTTCCCCCAGGCTATGCTTCCACGTGGGGACCAGATGTGCCCATCCCAAAAGTTCTGCTCACTTCTGTACGCTCTCTTTTAGGGTTTTTTTTTCTTTTTTTCCCCACCCCACTGAAGTACAGCACGAACCATGTGGGCCAACCCTCCAGCTGAGGCTTGAGCAGGAACCAGGAGCGATTGCTCAGACTGCCATAAATAGCTAAAGAGCTGTTTCCAACAGTAAATAGGGATATGTGAATTAGGAATAAGCTCTCCCACCAGTTTGTAGACATTCCAGTTGCTTGTTTTAATATCTTCATGTGGCTTTTCTTCCCCACTCCCTCTCCTTCGCTTTTCTTGGTGGGAGGTGACGCAGAGAACAATGAGCAAGGGGCCCACTCTGGTTATCTGAAGCAAAATGAAAAACAAGGGAGAAAAAA